>QNGE01004091.1:8352-45560 GCA_008508345.1 Paragonimus westermani
TGTCGTGCCTTTTGGAGCAACCACCTGGACTCGGACCATGCCGTTGTGCGTGCCCGTTTCGTTTTGTCATTTGCTCAGAGGACTTACGCTCGTAAATGCAAGGTGTTTAACTGGCATTCGGGCGATGAGGATGTAAAGGACGCTTTCCAAAAGGCGTTGGTGAAGAATTTGCCCAGTTCGAGTCAGACGAACAATCCTAACGAACACTGGGAACAAATCGCCAGAGATATGAAAGCGTGCTGTGAACAGGCATGTTCCAAAGGAGCTGTTCAGTTTCGACAGAACTGGATTTCCGTCACGTCAATAAATCTTATGAACAAGCGTCGCTCTATCCCACCTGGTTCTGAATACGATGACGACCGTCAAAAACTTAAACGCATGCTGACTAAAAGCTTGCGCAAAGACCGTGAGCACTACTTGGTCCAACAATCGAAAGAGATGGAAGAGGCCTTTTTATCTGGGAATAGCAGAAGGCTTTTTTCCCTGACCCGTGATTTTACTGACCGTCAAATTGGTGTAAGTCAGACTATATATGAAAAAGATGGTTCACTTATCATGAGCCAGTCGCGCCGAATTGACAGGTGGGCTGAACATTTTGAAGAACAGTTCAGTTGGCCTCAGCCAGATCATGTGGACGACGGAAATCGATTGGACAGCGTTTGCATTCCAGACGGTCCTCCGTCGGAAGCGGAAGTGGTCCTGGAGCTCAAGCTATTGGAGCGTAATAAGGCTCCTGGACCAGACTTCCTCTCTCCTTCTCTTCTCAAGGATGGTGGAGTGGGGTTGCTATGAGAACTGACAAAACTTCTCCAGACGATCTGGGAGACTGAAGAGACACCTCATAATTGGTACCTATCAACAGTCATTCCCGTTTTCAAAAATGGGGCCCGAAGTCTATGTGACAACCACAGAGGCATCAGTTTGGTGTCTGTTGCGTTCAAGATACTCACTGGTCTCATTCTACGTCGGCTCACCAAGCCCAGAAAAATTCAGATACGCAAAGAACAAGCAGGATTTAGATCCGGTCGTGGGGGGGGGTGATCAAACTTTTACCTTACGACGGATCTTGGAACATAGACATTCATATAGGCAGCCGACAGTCGTGGTCTTTTTGGACCTGAGGGCTGCTTTCGATTCAGTTGCTCGTAACGTTCTCTGGAGCTGTCTCCTTCGCAAGGGAGTACCAGGGAAATGCGTGAATCTATTGAGATCGCTGTATGCTCACTCTGCAAGCAGGGTGAGGGTTTATGAACAACTGCCCCGAGCGTTCATCACTTCTAGTGGTGTTCGACAGGGGTGTCCGATTCCCCCTTCCTGTTCAATTTTGTCGTGGACGACATCCCGGAGGGTGCGCTTCATGAATCCAGTGGGCTTGGTGTTGAGCTTGTTCCTGGCGTTAGATTGACCGATCTGGAGTACGCGGACGACACTGTCTTACTTAGCCCCTCAGCCGAAGACATGCCGACCATGCTGAACAAGGTGAGTGACCGGGGTGGCTTGTATGGAATGCGCATCGCACCTTCAAATTGCACGATGCTGCTTCAAGACTGAGGACATTTCCACCCCTACTTTCTTTATTGCAGGTAGTCCGCTTGAGACTGTAGACAGTTTCACATACTTGGGTAGCACTACCTCGTCAACCTGTAATATTGCTTATGAGATATCAACGAGGATAGCAAAGGCGCGAGTTGCTTTTACAAACTGCGTCATCTGTGGCGTCGAAAAGACGTTCGGTTTTCGCTGAAAGGAAGGGTATATAAGGTCTGTGTGCGTTCCATTTTGCTGTATGGTTCGGAAACATGGTCTGTTCGCAAGCAAGTTATCAACAGGCTTGCTGTGTTTGACCATCGTTGTCTCCGCCAATTGGCCCACATTAAGTGGACTGACCGCGTGAGCAATGTGGCAGTTCGTCGGCGCGTATTCCGGAACGTTCGGGATGCACGATCAATTGGTCAGCTAATTACGTTGCACAGCTTGCGATGGCTGGGTCACTTGCTCCGTATGCCAGCTGAGCGTTTACCGTAGCGGGCATTATATACTGAGGATACCAACAGTTGGTTGAGACCGCGTGGTGGTCAAGCAACAACGTGGTCACGAAATATGAATACCTTGACTGCTCCATTGAGCAAAGCGGGCAGGGATCGCCTGCCTGGATGGGGTCCTCATGGTCACTCAAACCGCTGGTTAGATACGCTATCCGAGATGTGTCGTAGTCAATGGCGTACCTGTATCCATACCATTTCTAGTTCTTCCGCTTAGTCTTCTTTAATATTTGTTGACCTTCTTAGTAACGTTTCCTTCTAGGATATTCCACGTCACTGTTGAGGTGTGCGGCGGCCCGAGCCACGGCAACTTTGGTCAGGCTCATGGCTGTTATGATGATGATGATGTGCTCCATGATGATAACCGACCAATAACTGTCCAACTAATATCTGATAATATCTAGTGTAGTGAGGATAGACGGTCGCACCATACTACTCACACCACTATTCAGTAGCCGCTTGGATCGAAATGATCGCGGGATAAATAAGGGAGACATATGGGAAGGATCGTTGGAAGGCAGAATGACATTTAATGGCTTTCGCCACATGACGGAACTGTGACATGGTGTTCAAAGCGACCAGAGCATCATCAGAAGAGTTCGTGTTTAAATGAGTGTTTTTGTTCTTAGTTCCGTTGAGAGGCTTACGTAGTGTACTGGTTTCTCCAATAAAACAACCTTCATGTCGTCCGCCTTCTGGATTCACAACACTGATACCATATTGATGTACTGACATACGTGAATAGAATCGCCCTCATTGGGCCTAACACGATGAGTCGAAACCAAAGTAATTTGCCCGCACACTACACCCAATTTGTCTAATGGTTCTGTACATAGCCTTAGGCGAAAAACGTTGGACCTCACAAAATATGTTCCGCAGAAAATTCCATCCACTTCAGTTTTGACGCCTGAAGAGGGTTTTTGTTGAGGAACGGTGTGTCGAATATTTTTATCAGTACGCGAATTGGTACCGAAAGTTTCACCGGCATTGTCGAACTTTCGATAGGAGCAACGGGCTGATGTTGACCATTTACGCGGTGTCAATGGTCTTCAGCAATAGATTTTGATAAAAGGCGACCGTCACATTTTAGGTATCGGTGTTCTTTTCTCGCTCCTCACGTTGCGTTATTCTCCATCTATTTGCCAGTGTTCCGAATTACCGGGTTTTAGCATCACAATCAAGTTTGAACATGATAAATTTCTCTTCTGTTGTTGTTGCTGCTGCTCTTAACTTTCTTGACTTGGTCAGCTTTCATTCTGCGCCAGCCACTAAGGTCGGTTTTCGAGCGGGTGATGCGTAAGCGATCGCTGTGTGAAGAATCAACTCGGAACCGCTCGCCAAAGAGGAAGATGCACGTACAACTGGGCGGACATCAGCACAGTCGAGTGGGTACTCCTCCCGACGTGAGAGATATTGCCCAGACAACAAGGAATAGTGTGTCACTTCCCATGTGTCAACAACCAGAACGTCTGCTGAACCAAAACAGACCTTTGTGCCCGTGAGAGATGGTGTATTTTCAGACCAATTTCGTTCCAACCTTCAGTTGTAACCCCAGGTGCAAAAGCAAAGTTCGTTCCCCTAAACGTCTACACCTTCCAAACCGCTCTGTACCTACAGTCTAAGATGTTCATTCGTTCTTACTCTCCAAACACACGTGTTGGCTGAACGATCGTTTCGCTGCAGTAGTGGCTCCGGCGTCAATCCAGTCCGCCTAAAATCTGCGTCATTCTGCGGTACCGGCACCTGCTTTAAGGCGGGGTGTGAACGTGTGTTCATTTCATGCTCTGTGCCTTGATTTTCTCCAAAAATGACAGGCGATTATCGAAACATGTTACACCCCGATGACCAGACTTCATGAGAACGTGCAAAAACGGAATAATTAACAAATAAATCGGGTGAAATTAAAAATAATATCAATAGCCATGGAAACAGCCCACGTGATATTGTTAAAGTAATCAGAGCCATTAACCCGCAACAAAGGTGTTCTGTCTAGTTCGCCTGTGGGTTATCCGATCTACTTGTTGCCTTTTACTCAAATGTTGGGTGATATTCTGGAAGCAGGATTCAGAGATTCTGAGGACCTCTGAGTGAAACTTTTGGCACGTAGTAAGTTGACTGATGTCGAGTATGCGGACAACATTACTCTAGCTATTCCTGTGGACTACAAACGGACCATGGTGAACCCATTAAACGAGGTAGCCAAGTTGTATGCCACGGACACTGTGCCTTCAAAATGTAAAATGTTGTTACAATATTGGATCAGCATTAACCCTGTCTTTGCTATTGCATGTAGGTCGCTCGAGATTGTCATTCACTTCACCTGCCTAAGTAATGTCTTCTCATCAGCTTTTGATAGTACTGACGATATGTTCATGAGGATAGAGAGGGCATGTAAGGCATTCACTAACATTCGTCACTTACGACCTCACAATGACTTCCATTTGTTGATAAGGGAGTGGATTTACAATGTGTATGTGTGCTCACGTTCGTTCTATGGTTTGAGGATTTGGCCGGTTTTTGTGGAAGATACATCCAGACTCTCAGTATTCGACTGCCGTTATTTTCGCTTGTTAGTCTATATCAAATAGTCTAGTTGCGTGAACAATGAGATAGTTTGTTGGCACTTATATGGGCAATCTGTTACTTCATAATCGATAATTAGGACAACAAAGATATACCGTCTTTGCTGATTGGACCGTTGATTTCGGTTGCTTTATGGACTACTTTCAGGATCAGCGGTGGTCCTGTCGACGGTAGCCATGGTGAAGACTCAAACTTTAAGATACATGTGTGAGCCAGAGCGTGAGTGTGGCAGGTCTGAATTTTCGTATGCTTCGGGTAGTTTGAAATGATAGAGCTCATCACAGCGGCTTCACTGGTGTAAGTCAGGCTGCTTCACTCTAAGGTTTGATAGAAGAGAGAAACTTTGAGTCTTGTCACCAGTTTCAAGCGTGAATAAACATCTTCGACCCTGAGGTGTGGTGAATCAGCCCAGTTGACCACGTTCTCATAGACAATTTTCAAAATTGTACTTGGTGAGCCTTTTAGTTGCCTCTACATTTGGCGTGTCTTGTATATCCCTGAAGTAGAAGATGATTATTTACATAGTGTATGCGTGAATTCTGTTTGCTACAGAATGTCTTTATTTGAAAACCAATTTACTTATATAGCATGTGGTGCTTTCCCTAATGTAGTGTAAGCCACGTTTGTGTGCTTTTAGCAGTAATTGTGGAAAGCTGGTTTGAACGGAAATTTATTGTGCTCTTATGAACTAGAAAGGCCTAAGTTCGGAACCATTTAGCCTTCACTGGACACTAAACATTTGTCATCTTGTAGCGAGAAGGCGTCCAATAAAGCACAATCTTTATTGTCCAAATCGCCAGTCAAATGCACAGCGAGCTCTCTCGTTTTGTCAGTCATAATTCCAACCCGCAACACCCCCGGTTTCCGTTCACACGTCGTGTGCACTTCTGACCGGTTTACGTGTGTGATCGGCGCCTACTATCGGGGGGTTTTCCGCTTGTTATTCCTCGTCTGTTTGTCCGATTTCCTTGCGCGATGGCTCGTCCGGATGCTCGTGCTGTCCGCCATCCACCCANCCAGGTGGGATAGAGCGACGCTTGTTCATAAGATTTATCGACGTGACGGAAATCCAGTTCTGTCGAAACTGAACAGCTCCTTTGGAACATGCCTGTTCACAGCACGCTTTCATATCTCTGGCGATTTGTTCCCAGTGTTCGTTAGGATTGTTCGTCTGACTCGAACTGGGCAAATTCTTCACCAACGCCTTTTGGAAAGCGTCCTTTACATCCTCATCGCCCGAATGCCAGTTAAACACCTTGCATTTACGAGCGTAAGTCCTCTGAGCAAATGACAAAACGAAACGGGCACGCACAACGGCATGGTCCGAGTCCAGGTGGTTGCTCCAAAAGGCACGACAGTCCTCAACAGAGTGGCGCCATCTGTAACACAGTGCCTCTTCCTCTGTTTGAATGCAGCGCTCGAAATATACAGACCGTGGGATGCGCACAGCTGTAATAGTCTTTTGCCATTGTCAATGCCATGTGCCCGGAAACCAAACATACCTCCCAACAGTTTCTCATCCGGATCATTAGAATCGCCCGCTAGTATGATGACGTCTGAGTGTTTAGACTGCCTCAGAAGATCAACGAGGGCGTCATAGAACGCATCCTTTGTACCATCCGAAAAGATGTCCGTCGGAGCGAACGCCGATATAATAAATACACAACGCCTTTCTGCCGGAGGGCGCAGTGAATAAGACAGCAATGTCTGATTCTGAGCACTGCTGCGTGCATCGGATGTACTCGAAGCTACATCTGGCTTTTGAGATATATCTGATGTTTTTCGACCGTATTGGATAATACGCCGGCGGTCACGGTCAACCGTTGAGCGATCGGAGTGCTCTTTGTTTGAGGGTAGCTTTTATAGCCCCTTTCTTCCTGATACGGAAGACAGCAGTGCCGCAACTATAAAAATAGTTCTGCTGTATGCCCACAGGATTGTGGCTCACTACCTAAGCACTCCTACGCGGTCAGTAATGCGAAATACAATCCTATGAGTGTAACTGCTTTTCGTCTGACTGCTCCCCTTTGGCCTGTTTAAAAAGGATGCACCTGGAAGGACCAGAGTCCTGGTCAGCATTGCTCGCCGGATCAGAACAGTACACAAGCCTGACCACGTCGCCAAGGTAGCAGTATAGGTTGGGACCATGTAGCACACCACCATACCGGACAAGACTGGACATTGTGGATTGAATTTAGCTTCCAGCTCACTGTTATCACCTATTTCGGATGTTCAAAATCACCCCCGGTCTACCAGTTCCACTATGACTACTTACAATACAGAACTGCATTTCAGTTGAATAGCGTTGTGCTTAGTTGAAGCGTACAGAACAGAAGGCTCCATATCCCTCAAAGACCTACGAGGAGTGTTGTCAACAATCCTAAGGAAGGCCACCTGAGGTGGTTGAAACGTAGAGTATTACAAGTTGCTCGTAACGTTGTGTTATTCCCAATCTGTTTATCGAGAAACCGTATTGTCGTTTGCTTCCTTTCGTCTAGTTCTGATCCCAGACAAAACAGACGGATCTGATACCCATAAACAACCTTCTGTGTGAATCGCTTGCTTTATTTTTTTTACAGATGAACTACAGTTCCCTATTCAGAAAGCCCACAAGAAATATCTGTCCACTGCTGCTCCTGGAGAGGGGTACACAGATGATGTAAGTGTTGCGCTAAATTTTAGACTTTTAGTTTGCTCTGATTTCAGTCCGTTATTCATCCCTCACCAGGCAAGTAAAGCTGAAATCAACATTTTTCTCGGTTGACGCTGGACGAGTGTTAACGAGAGCATAGTAAAATTTAATATTCTGCAGACTGAATACCTAAAACAGTTGTGAGGCTGACAATGCGGTACTGTGACACGAGGTACCATCCACTGAAACAGTGACGGAGAGTATTGAAGAAGACGAATAACCAAGAGAAAGAACAGGGCGTGAGATAAAATGAAGTGGCTTGTCACAATATGGATGCAAGTTCGTTGAGGAATGTGTCGGGTCACGTTTCTAACCACCAAATTGCGTGATTAAGAAGCCCCTGACGTGGTAGTTGACATCAACTGACTTTACTCAATGGAACTGTCAAAATGCTCAGACTTCGTGATAATATAATTTCCTGACTATCTGTTTTATTAGTCCAGCCATTAATGGTAAATACTGTTCGGTGTTACGAACGTTTAATCTTCTTGCAGAGCGCGTAACCCAACCACCGTAGACTGTACAATTCGCCGTTTAACTAAGTAATCGTATATCTGACGTTTCTGAAAACATAATGACACGAACAGCCATTTGTAGCACTGGATTTGATGTAGATGCATCAGTGTAAATCACCGTTTATAACGAATTCCCTTATATCTGCGGATGTTAGCGTGTGACGTATTAAGAACGCAATGCTAAACGACTAATCTCTAATCAGGTCTTTCTTGATTACGTGAACCGTCTTCAGATATTTGGTGTTGAATGTCTGTGTTCATTCTGTCATATTGATTGGCATCACCGAATATACAGAAAGGAGGCTAGGGAGCTGTAGTTAACGGTGAGTGCCAAGCGAGTTCTTTGCTTCAGCTTTCAGGTTTGTACAGAATTAGCTAGTGAGACCGTGTAGTAAATACGCCAGCTGATCATCTGTTGCATCGAGTACACTTCACCAATGCTATACGCAACTAGTGTACGGTATGAGGTAGAGAGATAATAACGACACAAACAAATGAAGTTCTTCACGAATGGATCAGGATCGTCTCCATGGCTAGAGCTGTCGCGACCCACAAAGTAGGCGACTGAAGACGTCAGGTGAGACGCTGTTTAATCGGGTTCAGTAGCATGAATGTTATCTTTGTTTTTCGCAGCTGTCTGTGGAGTGTGTGCACTTAATGATGTGCAGAAGTGAAGACTGTAAGAAAGCCAACTTTTGTTGATAATGCATCAGTTTCACTCGTAGCTCAGCTGTTTGTCTGTAAGGTGTTGACATCTTGATTTCAACTGCTCGAGTTCAGATAAGATTGAATTCCGCATTGGATTTTTCTCCCGTTTCTTCTTCTTCTTCAATTTTGGCTGGGGCTTGTTTTGTTTTTCATGTTCATATGGCAGTTAAGCATAAATAATGATTATGTGCACGCTGGACACCAGAATACTCCGGAATCATCTTGTTCTAAGGCACACACTGTTAGATGTGGTGGTAGTACAGTTCCCCAAGTTGCATGCGGATCGCTGATTTGAATCTTAGCTCCACACAGTAAAAATCTGATGAATCTAAACAAAGATAACCACTTAACAATAATTAAAACATTGCTCATCAAACTACTGATTTTTGTGGTTTGTTCTGTCTCCTCTCCAATCGATCTGGCAATCCAAGGGTTAATTACAGGTTAAGGTAGTTGGGCGTTTACGTATAATAATTTAGCCATGCCTAATGTCAATGCAGTGATTCAATGATGAACATGAAGGCATGACAGGAGTTCTAGTTCCTGCCGTGGTAAAAAAAATTCACAATACTGACAAGCTGTAGCAAGAGTGAAACTTGAGTTTGGATGTTCTTTTCCAAAGAAGCCGAGTGAAAATCTATTAGAATGCTGCCAACTGCGGGTTGTGTTTAATTTACAAGATCAGATCACCACCTGTTGTTAATTCGCACCTGTTAATGAGACTCGATTTCTCAGTATTTGCTTAGCTGTTCACAATCATCTCGTAGATCACCGCACTGAAGATATCCGAAATGGAAGCGAAGATAAAGCGCCTTGAGATGGAGCGCACAAACGCAAACACGATGCTCGATTTGTTGAGAAAACAGCATCAGGAGGAAATCGTCGTAATTGAACTGACCTCGCGGTAAGCGGTACAATTCAACATGATGTATTGCATTGTTCGAATTTCTTTCACTCTGATGGCAGTAGGTGTGGGTCTGTTTTAAATCACCCCGAAATCACTCATTCCAGTTGCTGTGTGCTACCATCCAAGTGAGATAACCACCTTCTTCGCTCTTTTCTGTATATTGTACGCTATCAGATTGCAACATTTCATTTTGTACGTTGCTCAGTTTAACTGCGGGTTTGGGTGGCTTTCAGAATTTCAATTCAAGTTCACTTTACAACCCGGTTAATCCCGGACATCCTGTTTTGATCTGCAAGTTACAAGAGAGAGACAGAAGTGGACAAGTGTTTAGATTTTTCGACTATTCTACCCACACTGGATGACTGGAAAAAATCCAGCACTCGGATAATTACAAATAAGTATGGAAAGGGGATTACTCAAATTTTATGAGCTTCGCTCTGGTTGCCCACGAATAAACTCTGGTGTAAACGTTTTGACCTTCAGTCGTTAACAGTGAGAGAGAAAGGAGTCTCAGCAACACTGTACGATTAACTGACTAACCCGATCTATCAAGTGAACTGTACACGATGGAAGTGCAGTACAAGAGAAACAGCAAAATTGGTGTCAAAAAATAATCAGCTTCTTAATGCGTTTTATAAAAAGGGATAGTGTAGCGCTCAGGACCGTTCAGTGGACCAAATTAGCTACACGGTTACGATGTGAGAACAATCGTCACCATCAAAAGAAGGACACACTGCATCATCTCCTGTCTCTTAAACTGACAGTTCTACCTACTGTTGTGAACAAACAGACATAAGTGAAAATAGCCAGATATCTCAAGAAAGAATATGTTATTATAATTGTGAGTAACAAACGAAAGGTATGTTGCAGCTCATCCAACTAATTTGTGAATATTTTCCTAAAAATTCCGTACCAACCTCAAAACGTGTTGGAAGTTGGCGAAGATAAAAAGTCATTATTCACTTTACTCAAACAAGGTAGACCACAGGGATTTCTAAGTTTGGTCAAAATGCTGCAGCCTACTAACCCCCAAACGCAAGTTTATGTCACTAGTGTGACCTTGAAACTGTCACAGTTTTACTAAACACTTAGAACCTGTGTGTTTATCTTGTTATTAAGCATCTGTTGTAAGTATGTTGCTGTCAAAAGTTTTACTCCTGAGAAGGCATCACAGCTCAACGTGTTCGCTGAAATTGTTAGAAGAATCTTACTTGTGAGTATGAAAAAATCACAGTTCTGTTCATATTGCTTCCATTGTCCGAGTAATGGCGACATTTCTTGAAGTACTTACTGAAAGCCACAAAGGTCTTCCGATCTCAATCTGTTTGAATTTTTCCTTTGGGGTTGTCCCAGTTTACGGAACAAAAACCAAGAAACAAGTGTGAAGTGTTTAACAATCGAGAAGTGTAAGTTGACAATGACAGACACTCCAAGTCAGCTCATAGTATACAATGCACGCTGAATCTACGGTATTGCCTGTATCAGACAACTGTGAGGTTGATGTCACCTTATGGATACGAGCTGCAATCCCTTCGGATAGAAGAGGTAAACCGTCTTCACATGTTTGTCCATCGATATCTACGTTCATTCGCACGCATCAAGTCACGTCAATATTTACTACCTAATAAGGTTAAGGGGTGGATATTTGATAGTGATACCAGGCCATTTTACTGGCTCAGTCCCCGAACGTGTACAACCCAAAGTTATCCGACTATGTTCTAAGGAAATCGGCTTACAGTTTCCCAGATTGAGCACATCTTTCGAACACTGCAGGTGACAGACTTAGAGTTCAGGTTGGACAAATTATAACCTGGCATAGAGAAGTGAAGACAGTATCTGCGCCACAGTACATTAGGTTTGTTTCCGAAACTGGGCCCCCGAGACTCACGGAATCAGTGGCTAAGAACAATGGGGAAAATGGCGACCAGCTGAGTTTATTGGCCCAACTGTTGCCGTTATTTAGGTGAATTATCTGTTAAATATGTGCTCCTCCTGAGGCAAAGCATTGAAAGCCACAAAAGAAATATTTCGTGGAGGTAGCCCGACATTAATTTGAGACTCGATTGATTGCTAGGCAGGAGCACCTGTGCGCCATATGCTCAAGTTTAAGTCTGAGATCTTTGTACTTTGAGCCCTATTCCTTTCTTCTAGTCCAGCATTCGAAACCAAAATGTGCCTTTTTCTTCTGTTCATATTGTCGTATGTTGGTTAGCACTAGAGCGATTACTGTGCCTTATACATACTTTCCGCTCTTTTGTTTGTCTGGAAAACGTGCACGTTTGTCCCAGTCTGCTTAACTTCATTGAGCTTTCTTAAAGCAATGTTCTCCAGCATCCCACCCTAATGAAGTCTTTTCGGCTAATCGGTTTGGCCCCATAGCTACTGTAAAACGGTTATGCTGATAACGAGAATTTAAGTCCGATTTGACTCGCTTCCGAGAAAGCGTTAATAGCCGGCCAGTGATCTGTTTGAAGGCTCTGTAACCAAACGGGCCAGATGTCCCTTTCTCAAGTAGAGTTCAACTGCCCATGTTATCACATACCATAGATTTGAAGTTTTTGCGTCATCAAAGTCATTTGTCAGGTCTACAAGTCCAACCGACCAAGTCAACAAATGACGTAGTGGGTTACTAAGTAGAATCCACCAACGCGCAGGAATCTGAAGAAGTTGGTTGTTTGCGGTGGCGCACGACTGAGTGCAAACAACGTATCCCTAATTTAGATATCATTGCCACTGACCTTCCGAGGGGGAGATCGACTGCCATGCATGTATTCAACCAAAATATTCGTGCACCGATCGTTGTGCCTACGACGCTTGAAAGCTGCTTATTACAATAGTACTTTACTGACGGCAAAACATTACTCTGAATTGCACGTTGCCGAGATGAAAAAGTTTATTGCAAGATGAGCTGAGAACCTTTATTGGCTCGCCCTGCGCTCACTGACTTTATAGAAAGAAGTATTCAGTCGAATTCCTTTGGAATGATAAGTTTGGGATCATTGTCCTCAAGAGTGCCATTAATTGGCAGATCTGTCAGTTAAACAAGTGATCTGACACAAATGTGGCGACCCAACAAAAAGCTGTAGATTCATTTGCTCACCTAGAAGAACTATTTAGGGGCTTCACTGCAGGCTGCTGGAGGAAGTACTATCTCGATATCACATTGGTTATTGACCAAACCCATTACCTCTGAGGGTCACTGCATACTGTCTACCGAACGAATCGAACAAATTATTCATCAAATTCTAGATTCCTTTTGATTTTATGAAGATATGTCTCCAATGTCAGCACACTTGAGTTTTTGTTAATCACCTCCAATATTTGGTCACTCATTGTCTGATGGTATTTTTCGAAAGTGAGGTTCGACCTGTGACTCAAAAGGTCCACTATGGCAGAAGCTCACTTCCTCGCAACTTTAATGATGGATTTTTTTCTTCTGAATAAAGGGATTTTCTCTCTAAAAACGTTGTGGATTACAGCAGAAGTAATGTGGTTGCAAGTGACAATTTTCTGTTACAAAACAACAGGTAATACCTCGTCATCAGCAAAAAACTCACAAATAAGAATGAAATCTAGTTGTTATTGAGTTTTTAAAACAAGAATAAATGTGAGGTCAACGTCGTACGTATAGACTCACCGTTGCTCCACCGTTTGACCCGTATCAAATAAGCTGACCTCGTGAGCACCGCGACAGTCCGTCGAGGCATATTTGGAAAATGTGCTGGTCCGCAATCGACAGCCAAGATGGTGAAAATGCGCAGTCTTTGCTGGTTCGGCTACGTATTTCGTATGCTGATGGAGCGTCTGCCGCACCGCTGATTGTTTAGTGTGACTGCTGATGACTGAGAACAAACGTGAGGTGATTTATGGGGTGGAATTTGGCTTGTACGGTACCCATAGACCTCAACGTCTCTTTGATTGAGTTTAATTATGGTATCTGGCATGTCTGCCACCCAAGCTATACACCATAGATGTTCATCATCCTGTAATGT
Source organism: Paragonimus westermani (assembly GCA_008508345.1). NCBI lineage: Eukaryota > Metazoa > Platyhelminthes > Trematoda > Plagiorchiida > Troglotrematidae > Paragonimus > Paragonimus westermani. The sequence continues at coordinate 21,792 of QNGE01004091.1, forward strand.
GGGCAGATCTATTTATGATTTTTAAGTTTGCAAAAAACCTTTCTCAGGTCCAAACTTGACTTATTGGAAGAAGGAGCAAGAAGTCGTGAAACTCGGTAAGTCAAACACATTCTGTCTATTTTTTGTACCACATGAAACAGACAATCGTACTATTGATGGTCATCATTCACGACCAGTCAAACTAATTACAACTCGTAGAAAGTTCTGCTATTTCCGAATATAATTAATCATTAATAACACATGCAGGATAACTAAAAGTACAAATTGGGGACCATCTTTCAGATATGGAACTTCGGAAATCAACACTTGCATTAGACAGTTTCGCCAAAATAAATAGCCACCGACTCCCACCGTGTCTGCGTGGACTGATAATCTGAACAAATTGGAAAGACCGAACTAAGCCGCTTGAAGCGCATCCGCTGCACACTACCGTTCTCTTAACGGTAACATATAATTGCATTATATAAAATGAACATCATCCACAAATGATCGTAGCTGTCGCATTCCCATATACAGTGCAGACAGCCTCCTTCGAAAATAAAGCACTGAACTCGTATTTCACTCTTATTAGATCACGTCAGCAGTGCATTTCTCTGTCACGGCTGGAACCAGAATTCCGGCCATGCTATCCAGAGAACATCAAGTTGGTCACTGCGTCACTGTGTTCACATTAGATAAAAACGGAATAATCATGTGCAAGCGTGCGCTGGGAAATAGTACGATGAAGCTGATGACTAGTGTATACAGCTCAGAATCCATGTGGGACAGATTAGAAAAGATGCAGTAGAGCCTATGAAAGTGTAATATTCGAAATTAGGGATTTCGAAGGGCACTAGAGGTCGTATTTGAATTGAAACTTCCCACTCAAGTAATAAGAAAACCTGGTACTGGTGGCAGTAACCAGCTGTTATTCATGAGTTGAGACGCAGAATTTATAGATGTACAACATTATTAAAGAAACCACAGTCTGTCATTGGCTGATCGTGTTAGCACATGCAAAAGTCACAAACTGTATGTTAATTGGTGCAATACGAAACAAATTGGCGAACAACGGAAGGCACAATACTGAGGCCGTTCGTCCAATCCTGATGTATCTTTAACGCGACATTTATACTGGCCGCTTGTCAGATCTTCTGTTGTGTCGGGGTTTGGGTAAATGGTGAGTGAAGTAGATTCTCATCGCAGAATGATAAAAACGGTTAGGCTTGATTCGCAAACATCTGAGGGCGTATTCCTCTATGCTTGCAGCTGTCAGTTTGACTATCCTGTGTTGTTCACGTTGTAATGGTTCAAGCATTTGTGTAGCAATGTGAGATGCCAAACTAAGCTTTCCTACATGCAACCAAGCACACCGATAACTCACCGTCCCGGTGTACTAAATATAATTACACAGCATTCCAGATTATTCATACAGTGGTTTTTACACTATTTTGTCGTCACCGGCCACATACCTTCAGTCGACTATGAGTGGTGTTCAGCTTGCGTAGTTTGGATTGCTTGCAAAGCCCTACAGGTGGACTGAGGACTGCACATATTTTGTTATCCCATTCCACAGACTTCAGGAAAAGAAGCAACATTTGTAATATCTCTACATATTATCAGTGATTAACCAACCTGTCACATTTTTGTATCATCTGGTAAACATTTCTTCAGTCTGGTGTGGCCGAATTGCAACACCCTTGAAAGGAATCAGTTTAATTACATCATTCTTTTATTTCTAGTTTGAGAGAAGAACTTAAATTCCTGGAGGAACAAAGTCGTGAACGTCTGGTACTGTTGGAGCAGCAAAGAGATCAGATGATCTCTGAATTGTCCACCAAACTTAACGAGACGAGGTCACAGACTGCACAGGAAGTGGCGCGGTTGAAGATGTTCCATGAGTAAGCAAACCACCGGATGATTCACATTTTCGTGTTTTTGACTTGGGCTAAAAGCGGTTGCACTTCCGTACAGTACGGATCGGTACGCAACTGACTCGTAATGTATCCGCAGAGGTAACAACAGTGCGTCATGGCAACAGCTATTTGAGGCACAGTAGGCACTGCGATGGTAGCCGATGCTGAGTATTGACTGGAACAAATGCACCTTCAGACCAACCAGTATGGCCATATGTGACAGCCAAGAATCATGCGAGATGGCAACCAAATGGTTATGCGGTTCGAATACAACGACTAGGNAAACCCTCCGATAGAAGGCACCGGTCACACACGTAAACCGGTTAGAAGTGCACACGACGTGTGAACGGAAACCGGGGGATGCTGCGGGTTGGAATTATGACTCATAAACGAGAGAGCGCGCGTTGCATGTGACTAGCGATTTGGACAATAAAGATTGTGCTTTGTTGGACGCCTTCTCGCTACAATATGACAAGTGGTATTTCACGCAGTGGGATCAAACTAACCATCCTTAACGGGGGTGAGCGAACTAGTTGATCAGCAGACGTGAATGTGTATTGTGAATATGGTCCTGTTTAGTACGACAAAAGGTTTTCAACGGACCCCAGTCTTTTATTTCCGATTTCACAGAGGCCACTCGATACAAATCAGATTGTTGACCAATGGGATCGATGGCGTCGATCGACGGGTGTTCTATTCTGAATGCGAGTGCGTGAGCTCATCTTTGTTGGCCCACAAACAGACACACATCCAATCCTAAATATGGTGATTTCTTTGAATCTGTATACCATCAAGGATACCTAACACCTTCCATACTCAACAAAGATGCCGATCGACAAAGGATTGTTAGATTTAGCGGAACTGTTGGTCCATGGGCTCATGTCCAAAATCGTTGCAGTTTTAAAAGTTATATGCACCAAATTTTATACAACTATCTTTCTGCTTTGGAAGAGATGACATACTTTACTAGGTGTGCAGATGTACATCACTAGTAACAGCGAGAAGTCAACTTTTGATGTTAAGGTTTAACAATAGTATTGTAGCAGGAAGTCGTTCAGCGAAGCGTTATCTTTATTGTCCAACTCGCATGCACTCCAGAAACGCACGCGCTCACGTTCATGAATTGGAATTCCCACCCACAACACGGTGGGGCTTCACACTTGCACGCCGTGTACAATTCTGTCTGGTTTTGTGCATTTGGTTGACGCTTTCTGTTGTGAGTTTTCTGCCTACCATTTGTCACCCGTCAGTCCAGTTCCCTTGAGTGATTGCTCGTCCGGTTGCTCGTGTTGTCCCCAATTCTCCCACTGCGAGCTGTAGCTACATCTCATCACTGCGCCGAGATATTCCACCGAGTGTTGGACTAATCGCATCTTCGATTAGGTCATCCATCATCGTATAACTATTGAAGTGTAAAAATGAACATCTGTCCTAACCTCGGAGTAAAAGAAGAACGAGGTATGGATGGACCTTAACTACTTACCTCCACCCTATGTCTGAGTTCTAATGATGAATATCAAAGTGTATTCATGCCTTGTCACAAACAACCGAGTCTCAACTTTAGGTAGTTTTTTGTTCTGACATTTACTACCACTTTCCATTACTCGTTATTACTCCACAGTAACTGCAATCAGACAACGGTGGGCCACGTCATTGAGCTCGATTGGCTGTTGTCCATCCAACCAAAATCCAGTATGGCCCCTAGACATCACGCCAGAGAGACAACACATGACCTACACTTCTTTGCTTACTCCTCTCATTTCTTCTGCAAGTTCGTCGGCTAACCACCCTGTACCAGTGAGCTGGGGGTTAGACAGCGATAACAGTGTGCCGTAAACAAGGAATATGTAACCATGTACATACCGTTGGAGCACCGTTGTGGAACCAGTGCACAGTATGAGACGGGAACTTTCTTATCAGGGGAGAACAGTGAAAATAGTATGTGCATCTGAACACACAAACGGAAGAATACTAAACTCTTGAGATATACGCTACAATAATAGTGGATCGCAGTATTCATTCCTGTTTTACTCACAATGTGTGTACATAATGATAGATTTGATTGGTTTATGTAGTGTCTGTGTGATTTGAGTGTGTGTACGATTAACTTCACATGTCTAGTCAATGTACGACTAAGCCCCAACCCTTAGTATATCAACTCGGAATGTAAAGTACCATTCCTCATGCACTCCCGCACAAGCACACACACAGGGGTTCAGTAAGAATTGTTACGGAGTAGATGGAACTGGCGTTAATCAGAGATAAAACATCGCTTCAGTCAAATCACATATTTCCCACCCAGTAAAAGACTCCCAGATAAATCACTCAAGCCGTATATCCATGACCAGCTGCTTACCAAATTCATTGTTTTCTCTTGCTAACTATGTCGATTCGCGTTGATACAGTCAGGAATTGGCAGCCCTGAAATCCACGCATGAAGAAACGATTGCTCAAATCAAAATGGCATGTCAGAAAGAGACACAAGTGTTGGGAGATCTGCAACCGAATGCGGAGGCCCTAAAGCGTCTATTGGAACAACTCACTAACACGACCACCGAAATAAACCGAACCGAACAAGAGAGATTGCGCGAAATTACTATTAGACAGGAGCAAATCGTACGACGAGAGGAGGCCGTCAGAGCCGTAGAGGAACGCATTGTTCAGCGCGTAAGTGCTCGCCACCTACAACTACTTGGGCATATTCTGCTGATAACGTATGACTGTATACCTGAACCTATGTGAACACGTGTTACCAATAGTACCTCATCTTGATAAGATTGTCTTCCCGGCTGATCACTGCTGTGCGGAACTCTATTCGAAATGTCTTCACTTGCTCAATATAACCGCTTACACAGATGGCTTTACATTACAGTGCAACGTAACCTGACCACCAGAAATATAGTGCAATGATATTGAAACTGAGACACCTAGATGTGTGTTCGAGTGGTTTGAAAGCAAAGCTTAGGTTTGACGTGCTTGTGACACAAGCTTCCTTCAGACTGACGGAACGAGTGAAAAAAAAGGAACTTGACTTAATGCAATGGTAGGCGTTTAATATTAGCAAAAAGTGTAGCACGAACGCAATGAAAAATCTGAGCATTGCGTTTGATAAGTTTCTAAACAGTAAGTCGAAACTAATACGACGTCACTGAGCAAAATGTAACATCCTGGTTTTCAGCCTTGTTGAGTAGCCTTCTCCGTTCATCCACATACACACTTTTATGTTCGGATGGTCAAAGTCTCGCTGTTAACTGACATTCACAGAATACTTGGAAAAACATAATGAACGCGTAATTCGCTCACACACTAACTTGCAAACTCGCTAGATGATTATTCTATGAGAATCACTGTGACAGATTAAGCGAGTTTCAGCGAGTATAACCGTGCCCCGGTCAACGGGGGTTACTTGTTCAACTAATTAATCCGGGTCACAGCGTTTAAAATTTCGACCTTATTCGCATAACACTTGACAAAATATTCTCAGCTCCATCTGACAGTTAATCGAAAAATACATATGGGCTATTACAAAGGCAACGAATTTTGATGTTCCACCTGGATTCTATTTTATTGATCTGCACTGAGATGTTTATAGGGGAACAGAAAATCATGCATAATCCTGCGGGGTAAAAGCTCGCCTCCGCAACACATCTCAAAGCACAATTATCATGAGCTTGCCGAAATTTGGCATCGTTGCGGGATGAACTCTTGGACAAGCACAGTTTGGTCATGGGGCTATCCAACGGACAGTACCTCAGTGGGGCTGCGCGATCTACTTCATTTCATACACACGGCCTGTGCTGATTTAACTAAGGGCAAACACTGGACCTGAAAACGTCGGTTGACGGGATTTTGTCATACTCATCTAATTCCTTTGCGAAAGAGTGGTCAACGCGATAAGGTGTCTTTATGAGGCGGCCGTTTTCGTGTGTCTGCCTGCCTGTCCATATGTGCGGGAAGTCTCCCACCCTAGTGGGCAGACTAGTTAAGAGATCGAACACCACTCGGTAGTAACCGGTGGATCGGATAACGCGAAGCATGCGGCAGTTGGAATGAGAAAATTCTGATGAATCCAGATGTTGGATTGCAAAACAACTTCACTGTCACAAGCAGAGGTTGATGGATGAAGTGGTGTAACGGCAGCCTCGGTTATTGTCGCCATTTACTCCGATTGTTACTTGGACCATGGAGGATACCTGAAAGTAATTAGTTTTGAGAGATACGCCTACATCTATGACGACCAAAATTACCAAGGAGACAAATAATACAAAGCAAACCGTATACCCAAGAGATAATTATACGGCCACCCTACCTTCTAGCAATGGCAGCTTGATAACAGTTATTTGTGGTGTTCTAACAGCGGTATCCAAGCTTATGAGGGTAATCGCATAATTCTGACCACGCTGTTTTTTTAAAACTTTGTTTAGCTTTCATTTTCCATTTTAGCTACCCAGTCAATGTCTAGCTTCTTGTTTAAACGAATAGTTTGCTGCAGAAATTTGTGCTGAACGTATAAGAAGAGAAAGATAACTCTAGAAGATGACACAACGGTGAAACTCCGTCGTGGGGTGTGGAACCGTTTGCATGGCTCGAAACTTCTCCTCACTCTGCTTAGATCAATCGTATTAGTGATTTTTTCCCCCGGGCTGTATTACCAATGGCATTTTTAGTGACGTGCTACTGTTGCCAACGTATACCGTGGGCGAGGATGAATTTTACAGTTACGCGGCTAGCCATTGCCCGTTAAACCAAGCAGCAAACTAGCGACTTAATGAAGCCAGCAACCATATTGTTTAAGACTAAACAATTTTCCACCCCATTACTTTTCTACTAACTAATGTTCTTGTTAACTTTCATCATCAAAAATGCAATATTTCATGCACTCATAAAAGCCGTGAGTTTGATCATACAGTACGGTGACTCAGACCACCGCTTACTGCAGTAGTGACGTAGAATAACCTGAAAGAAAAGAACAGGGAAAAGGATAAAAATGCTTAAAACGGGGTAAAGCAGAAGTGTCGGGAATCTGATGAATGTAAGTACGCCATAGGTCGCTGCATGTTGTCATCTTAGACAGTTTTTCTAATCGGCGACTTGAGCTAGCACTAGGACCCTGACAAGACAGGAAAACCCACCCGCTTTCTTCAACGGAACAGTCTAGGTATTTATATTCCATAACCACGTCGTTGCCTGACCGACCCGCACCTATACCCAACTGTTGGTGACCTCAGTAAACAATGCTGTGTGCGTATAACTCTCAGCTGACAAGCGAAGAACTATACCAAACGTTCTGAAATATAAGCTGATGGACGACCTCATTGAGTATGCGATCGTCTTGTCCGACATGGGCTAAGTGGTGAAGACAGTTGTGGCAACACACAGCAAGTCCACTGATAGTTTTTCATGATCAGGAGGAGACACGCAAGCACTAAGTATCCTTTCTTTCAACAGCAACCGTATACCACCTCGAAAAAGAGAAGTCAAGAGGAGATCTGGACCAGGGTACGACAGTCAAAGAGAGTAAATGTAGCCAATGCTTTGCGAGAGTCAACTACAGTTCTCAGTTCTTTCTGTCACAGACAGATAATATAAGAGTGGGAATATGTACAAGTGATCCCATTAATTGTACAACCGTTTCCTGAAGTCAGTCTGACTAGTATCTCGCATGTACATTCTGTACAGCTCTCTGGCAGCCGATTTGTTTCTGGGGTATTTGTACGTTCTTGAGAAGTTAGGGGAATTCGCAAATGACGTAGACCGCTGTAAGCATTTGTATTCTTTCCATTTCCTTTCAATTTTCGAACACCGATAAAATAAATGACTTTGAAAACTCAATATAATCACATACTTTTCAATGCTTTTTGTTACCCTGCAAGCCATTTTTCGGTATGCACTTTCTTTTATAAGGAAGAAGACTTAGAACGTGAACGTAAACAGATCGTCGATACCATCGCAAAACTGGAGTTTCAAACAAAAGAAAACTCCAAGCTGATAGCTGAGGTAGGCAAATCACAACGAATTTTCAGTTTGCATTCATAAGTTCCTCTCGTTTCCGTTTATCTTGATATCATGGCCATTTCACTGTTTCTGAGTGCACATTCTTGCAAGGTTTCTACTGTTTTCTTATGATGGCTGTACAGCGCGCTTACGGAAACCGTTTCGTGCTCATCTCTTAAACGAACTACGTTAGAACCGAAGCAAAAAAATGTGTAGGTCTGTTGCAATTTAGAACCACGTTAAACTGCGAGCTCTGACACGTAGTCGGCCCAGAGCAGAGTGAGAACACGTGACGGCAATAGCGCTTAGCTTTATGGAACACGAGTCAATGACATCATAATGATAGATAAGACAAGCAGTCACCCAATCGATAGTGCGTGTAGCACGATTGGATCGTTTGGGGCAGGGGTGGGAGAGAGATAGGGACACACGCGTGCACAGGTAGACAAGTGACGTGCGGACAGCGGTAGGCGCGGATGCCACAGGGGCATGTTTGGAGTTAACTCTATTACCTAGGACAGAAAAATGGATAAGGTCGGTCCGCAGAAGTTTGGACGGAGAAGCCATACGTGAACTAGTAGATGATACGTACATTGTCTTGTATGTAGTATGGCGATTCTCGGTACCTGCCACTGTCTTCAAATCTTGCCTGTTAGACTGTGTGTACGATCATCCACGAAGACGTTGAGCAACGCATAGCAATAAACCAATGATCCCAAATATTCAAAACAAGATTGGATCGTAATGCCACGGTACTATTGAACAAATTATCAAAGTGAATATTTAGACAACCTCATCAGTTTCGATAGACAGATCGTTTCCGGGGAATGGGTTACAATTTGCTGCTGAACGAGCTAAATATGAACTATAATCACACAATAAAGCATTAATACTCAAAAGAGCTCTCCCGAGCAGTCAACAGGTTCAAAACAATGGGGATGAGCCGAACTCCAAAAAATGAGGGTGCACGCACCACTCAAATAAAGTACAATGACCGACAACTGGCTATTCGCAAAACCATCAAGTTGACGTGACAAAACAAAATCGTCTAGGTCAGGGTCCAATTAACAGGGGGAGGGGGTGAATGAAGAGGGGTGAATATTTAGGGGAATTGAGTTGGGTCGGATTTTCACATTATTGTGGTTCAAAAATTCGATACACTGTGAATACAAATTGTTAGATGGCAGTTCTAGTGAATATGATTGATTTTAACAGTAGCTGCCATCGGCGTTCGACAGATTAAGTCTAGTTGACTTTGGAGTGGATGATTACTTAAACTACTGTTCATTAGCGACGTGCACAATGAGGTGTGATCATTATCATACTTACGTGAGGACTACTTTTGTAACGGTGACTAGTATGCTTGTCTACTTCGAATCGTCTTTGCCTGGTGAATTTGACGAGCACCGATATCCGACAAAATAACCAACATGACCAATTTCTGCTTGTTCAGAAGTAATTCAACTAAACGGAGTTGCCAAGATTCAAACCACTCCGACGGGGTTCCAATTTCCGCATCTATATTTAGATCCCATGTACATTCCTTATGAGATCCACAAGAGATCTAAGGTTCGTCAAAAATGACTCACCATTCAAACATTGCTGATGACTGTTACCGGCGTATCCCAGACCACTATTTCGATCTAAATGTTGTACTCACAAGGATGTACTTCCCCATTTCCATTGTTTATCGTGAAAGAACTCGCTCGTAAGTTTCCCTCAGACTGACTGAAATGAAGTCGCAACACAGTACATCACTTGATTCACACATGCTACACCAAGAGGGCAACCAATAACTGGGCCATCAACCAAATGGTTTGTGACATCATTAGGCACTCCACCATCGTTGACACAACCCGGGGCATAAGTCGTTCGTTTACAGCAGTAATCCTTTTCCCACTTGTTAACAATTATAATAAGTTTTCTCTTATTTGCAAGATAAAACATCTACTAAGAGGCTATTGAAGTCAGAGAACGACTTCAGTTGGACGATGATGTGATCAGTCCAAAACTGTTCGAAGCTTGCCCTCTGGTCACCCCGGGATTGCAATCCATTCCCAACTCTGCTGTTAATTGAGTCTGTGGCTGCAGTTTCGTTGTAATACGAAACTCACCTTTCGTTGCCCAGTGTCTCATTCTTGTCAGCCTGATGAGTAGTCGGGAGTCTAGTTAATTTCAAGTTGAACACCAGTTGCATTTGATCGCAGTCTTCTCAATCGGATTGACTTTTTCAGCCGGGTTTGAACCCCGGCCACGCTTTCATGAGGCAACCGCGATGATCACCGCACCACTGACCTCACATTAGGCACTTTCGCTTGTGAGTGAGGATCAGTTTGTCCGGTCATCCCAAGAGGAGACACAGTAACTTTCCTCTTAACCGTCTCTCTCAAATCATTCATGCACGAACTAGCAGTTAAAAACCCGAAAACTATAAACTCAAAAAGGTAATTCTCTGTGATGTTTTACTCACTAAAGGATGGAATTCAACGAAACAGTGTAGTGAGTTCAGGGGACTAGGGGAATGACGCTTTCCGTGCAATTACACGCTGAACAAGCTAGGAATTAAAAGCGACCGGAAACCAGGAGGCATTTTCAACTTCAAACTGCTACCGATAAATAGTCGGGGGTTGTTTATTTCCAAGATGAATATCCCTCACTTGATCGCAGCCTTCACGTTCAGGAAGACTTCCCAGTCAGCCTCTTTCGAACGGAAGTACTAGACTCCGGTTTGGTTCTTGTTAGAGCTTGCCAGCAGTGATTATCCTTTCCACGGCAGGGTTCGGAACTCCGACCACACCCCGTGCCAGTGACCTCACATTAGGCAGGACCAGATTGACACATCTGAATGCCAACCACTTTCACTTGTGAGTAATTAACAGGTCACCTGATCAAATCGACAAAACGCACGGCTGTCTGTTAATTTCAGTCAGTAACCCCGCCATTAGGATTTCCTAGACAGATCGAAATGTTTGGTTTCATTAAATCAACTTGAGGTTATTTGAGATTATCAGTTAGTGGTCGGAGATTTGGTTAATTTCAGGATGAATTCATGATTGAAACCATCCTGACGAGAATAACCTTAACAACAGTAAAATCAACGAATTGATGGTGCATAATGCACTCAGATGTACCAAGCCAAAATTGGCAAGCAAATTGCAGAACTGCTTTTCATTTTAGAGCCACCGAAAGTGAGCACACTACAAATACACCCAACGTGAGTGGGAAATCTCTGTTTCATGAATGATTGTGAAACTGACCTAGACAAACCATTCTCTATCCACAGAAGCGTTTTAGAATGCCAGACAGGCTAGTATCTTGTGCACATTCGTAGACGCTTAACCCATCGGAGCGTATTGATTTTCGTGTGCAATCAATAACGACACCGGTAGGACAACGATTTGAACCAGTGTGTGAAGCCATTCCTTGCAGCACTAAACAGGCTCCGTTGTGTGCACGCCTGGACTAACGCGACCTTAACCGCTCCCCTCCTCATGTCCATCTCGGGTTTCTCCCGGTGTGCCTGCTGCAAGTCTGCGGAAAAAGCCTGTCGTGGTGAATTTACCAGCTGCACCACCTACCGTATTGATTACCGTGGACGAGAGACGGAGCGACCCTTTCCATTCTATCCAAAAGACAATTTGACTGTTGGTGCTCCGATAGATTGTGGAACAAAATATGAATGTAAATGTACCTGTAGATTGGATGCAACTGAAAAATCCCGCACAGAAATCGAAAAATCGCCAAATAACAGCCCAACATCCGTGGAGGAGACTGAATCATACTGTCCGGTAAAATATTGATACTTAGTCGACCTATTTTAATGGAGGCTTACCGGCCGTTTGCCATGTATGTGAACTTTTGGTTATCCTTGACAAAATAAACCTGTGCATGCAGTGATTTGCCCTGTTTTATAACCTGGCAACCGTAAAGCATTTGTGAACTATCGAAGCTAGTGCGTTTTAGCCTTGTGCAAATTAGTGTAACCGTTATGCGTAACGGCTGAACATCCACTCGTCATAAATCACGTCATCTTTATCACAGTCGTGTTAATGTTGTTTGCCGTGATGGTTAAACAAACCTTGGACATATTAAAAATCAGCCAAATCAAACTTTTTTCATTCAGCCGAGATTAGAGATTACTTTCGAACTAGTTGAATGGTTTATGTAGTCAAACAAATGACAAGTACCGCAAAATCTTTGGCCAACACAGCAATAAAAATTTTGCCAGACGCGGTAGAAGCATATCGAAACAATGACCTCCTAGAAAGAGACCTTTAACAATTGCTTCTGCGGTAGAGAAGTCGAAGGACTCGTACAAAGCAAACCAGGCCAATGCCATTGCCTAGTTGAGAATCGAGATCGCGTGTGGGTATAACACAATATGATGTTCCACCTTGTGAAAGAGCTCTTGTTTTGTGTTATTGGCAATAGACATAAGTTGCTCTGTGCATCAGACCGCAATTGATTGTGGTTTTATCAGTACTGGGAGGAACAAACAACGGGTGCGTCGGTGACTAAATATATATTCCCAAGTCAACTAGCGTTGATCTTGAACATTTTGAGAAGGTGGTCAGTTCTACGACGTGTACATCGTGACAGATCCACAAGGAACATTTTATGGGAAAGAAGCTTCATAATGATGCTATATAAGTTGAAAAGCGAAAGGCACGTGAAATAGAAACCGGGTAATTCATTATCATAACTGTGTTGCTCTGCGTTGCACCGTGTAATTTTGGGGCTGCTTCAAAATTTTGGAAAACTTTGTCGATAAGTAGTGAAGTGATGTAATATAATAGTTTCAGTATATATGTATATATTCGGTGTTGAAGAACGTTTTATTGTCGGGATTGATAGAAGTTTCAGGATATTTACACCGAGAAGACGGATAGCACAGAAGTTGTTTACTTGGGAATCCAATACACCACTTATGCGTAACAACGGGACTATGAACAGTAACACTCATTTACACACCACACTCATCTGAGGATGCTCCAGTCGTTTTAGACACCATGTCTCAGTTCTATCATGTGGCGACAGCCATTCTATGTCATTCTGCCTTCCAATGATCATTCCCGTATTTCTCACGTATTTATCTCGCGATCATTTCTATCCATGCTGCTACTGAATAGTGGTGTAAGTAGTATGGTGCGACCGTCTACCCTCACTACAGTAGTACACCCGTGTGGGCCAATGAGCGCCAAATGAAATTTCACATATGCATCAATTCCATTTTTGTAGCCTAGCTTGAATAACTTTTACTTACTAAGTAATTACTGCTAACTACGGCTATCAGGATTAAACCTTACCTGTCAATCTAACCTTATTTTTCCAAGAATGTGCAATAAAAGGCAAAGAAGTCAGTTTGCCATCCAATAATCCGGTAAGACATAGCGTAAATAAATATGAATCTATGAAGGTTGGGATAAGAAGTGAATTACCTGTTTGATGTAGCTCATATGGGTCACACATTTACGTGTCATCCGGAAGGGTGACTTGTTTCGTCAACAACCGTCTGTAACAGGTGCCCATCCGTTGCACCCTATTGAGTCTGACAAACCATTTGTAGTTTACCAATACAACTGAATTGTCGCATAGAAATCTGACGATGGAGAACATTTGCAATGGGATATCACGCGCAACAGGTATGTAAAACAAGAACGAACATGGTTTCATCGGGGTAAGGGGAACAAGCAACATTTGTGCTCAATGATTGAAGACACGTACAGACTGCTAAACAACATTTTCAACGATATTAAATTTACGATGGAGATGGAAACCAACAACCAACTATCGTTCCTAGATGTGCTAATCAACCGCAAACCTGATGGAACACTGGAGACCTCAGTTTATCGGAAAGAAACACACACGGACCAACTCCTTAGTTTTCACAGCAACCACCCAGTCTGCCATAAAAGAAGCTGCATCCGAACCCTGTTCAAACGAGCTGAAACACACTGCAGCACCGCAGAGCTCCGAAAAAAGGAAGAAAACTACCTACACCGAGTATTTCTTTGCAACGGATACCCACGAAATTTCATCAGACGGAGTCTATTACAAAAAAACAGAGTGTCGAACACTGCTCAGCCACCAGCAAAACGAATTGCACTACCTTACATCAAAACCGTATCAGAAATGACCGCAAGACTACTGAGAACACACGGCATCACCCTAGCGCACAAGCCAACAGCAACATTACGAAGGATACTATCAAAACCAAAAGAACAATCCAAACCCGCCGACAGAAGTAACGTCATTTACAAAATCCAATGCAATGACTGTAGACAACACTACGTCGGCCAAACCGGACGGAAATTATCAACACGATTACATGAACACGAACTCGCCATCAAGAGGCACGATCAGTTTTCCCTGATCTCCGCCCACGAGGACGAAACTGGACACGCTTTCAACTTGAACACCGCAGAAATCCTTACTCAAGCAAATACCAAACATGCAAGAGAGTTTCTCGAAGCTTGGTACTCATCAACCGGTTCAATAAACAAACACATCGAACTAGACAAAATCTATGAACCAATGCGAATCAAGGATTTGAGGAGACGTAAACGTCATCAAGCCCAAACGACAGAGAGCAGCCAATCAGACTCCGGCCCAAGGACTCCAGGGAACAACCAATCGGACATCAGGTCAAAGCTAAATTGCGACAAAATCAACCAATAGTGGGTCAGGCCAAACACGACAGAAACCGACCAACCAGAATTCAGACCAGTAGGTCAACCCACTCTGCTGTATAAGAGCAGGCATCGATCCAACTTCAACAAACGCCAAATTCAAAATTATACGCCGAACACTCACGCACTGATGATGTCACCTCGCTTGGTGATGAAACGTTTGCAACCTAAATGCCAAGCTCGGCGAACATATCAATACGAAAACAATCAACCCGAGCTACAAACAACACCACCACTATTCCCAACCATCAGAAACGGTAGAAACAGTTGTGGAACGTACAATGAATCTTAAGTGGGAAACTCGAAAAGTCAGAAGGGAAAATAATCGAAAGAGAGTTTAGCACCACGAAATTTACAGTACTTTATAACCTCATCTTCATCGTCAGCAAGCGAACCGGGGTGTCTGTTTATTGTCACACATTGTTTTGTGGTGAGCAACTGTAGGGAACCAGATTTGTTTCAAAATGAATGAATTCACTTAACCTCTAATGCAGAACTAACTAAAAGGTTTCTAATCACTTCGCATGGATGGTCCAGCTTACACTGACGCACTAGACGAATATTCTGTTTTAACTTCAGTGCTGTCTGATTCTAAAGCGTTCACGTATAAACCTTCCCCTAATAGTGTGTACGTCGAGGTATCGAACTCTATATTCACATAAACATGCTTACCCACAAATGAAAGCTTTGATAGAATAAGCTTCTCATATCCTTGAAACCAAACATCTGCGTTTTAAGTAACGCACTTAAATGCAATCTTTGTGGCTCACATACAGTTCGCAGTGGTCCTCGTTGCCTTCATTGGCCCACACTAGCCCGAAGCTCAATTAGGGCTACTAGGAACCTGCTTGACCTCTTCGAGTGCAGATAAAGTACTGATCCAAACCGATTCAATAGAAACTGCGAGACACTAGTTTCACTCACCGATTAAGGTTGTTCAGCGTCGTTGGCACACTTTTCCAGACTAGAAGAGAGACTCCGATGTTCGTACCTGAGTTGAGTAAGCGCATTATTCAACATTCCTTCGGTCACCTTCTAAGAAAGACCGATTGACAGTGTAACTGAACCCTAAGAAGAGAGGTGCTCGAATATTGCTTAATAATTACCTATTAGGGCATACTGAGTTTCTTGACCGGCGCAGCCTTACGTGATCTGAGGAATGTTATCCAGCATATGTGACGCTCAGATATATTCCTTCTGAACAAACGGGTTTGGACCGTGAACTTTGTGTGCAATTCACATTCTTAGACTAAGACATATTTCGGATGAAATCCTTGACAGACATGGGCGCCAGAGTGGAACGCAGATCTTTCTAACACAGAGACAAAACTAGTCTACTTGATAACGATATAGAACTGTCGTTGCTGTTTGTGCCTTACGATGGAAGCGAGATAGATTAGGTGACGTGCAGATGATCACACGGTAAATTTCGCTGATCATTTTCATCAGAACCTTGCGAACTTGAGTTCGATTACCGATGTACCTCCTTCGAGTGAGGTAGGTCTGCAGTGCAGACAAGACAAGCGAGTGACTGTGTGCAAGGTTTGCACACTGCGGATTTTCGAAGACCAAAGTAAATGACCTGCACAAAGATTAGGTGCCCACAAACTTTACGGAGTGTATGAATCATTATGAAGCTGAATCAACAATAAGATATGTGTCAGTAGTGGTGGCTTTGTATGACAATCAGTAGGCAGTCGATCACTGTGTTGGTGCTATCGGATAACAATGTGGTGAACACTGATTCTACCAGCTTCTCAAAACCCCTAAACATTTTAAAGTTCCATGGAAAGAAATGAATGACATTTTGTTCGCTGATGATCGAGCCAACTCATTGATTCCGGGAAGATCTACAGAGTAACTTCGGTGTGCATGGATCTCAGTTTTGAGTGTATGCCGATTTGCAGTTTCACTGAATCCTAAGCCTATGCTGCACTACTCATGTGATCAGAGTTCTGTCACGTAAACTGAGCAAGTTGATTGTGGTGATAGACCTTATTGTGATCGATTGGAAGTGCAAATAGAGCCTACTTAAAAACTGATTAGAAGTGGCAATAAGTTGACACAAGGATCATGAAAGTAGTTGAAACTGCAGAGTATGTGCGTTACAGGGAACCTACTGACCCGCGAGTTCTTTTTTTCTTGACATTGCTGCTCTTCGCATGGTGCACACATCCAAGCTAGAAATGCTTCACGAAGTGTCCTTTGTATTCCTGCAACCCATTTTCGCTCAGTTACTTCCAACTTCCTTTGAAACAGCTTCAGCCTCCGATCAAAATATGCAAATCCTCCCGGAAATGCACACAGGACACGCGATGGGGTCTACGTGTTCTGACATTTTGTGCGATAGATTTTTAGGCAACCACCTCCGAACATACATTCAACCATACTCTACCTGCTGATCAAAGCGCACGACAATTCAGTATTGTGTTCAATGTACATCCTACTGTCACGGATTTACTTGCTTTTGGTTGAAGAGTTAAGTATCCGGTTCCCAAGCAGTATCAAAAATCCACGCATACCAATAAGTTCGACTCAACGGAGCGCAGCGGCCGCATTGAAACGCGGTGGGTACACGCGTACAGACAAGCCAGAATCAGATCGATCCTTACTGAACGATGAGTGTCCATGTTCTATGTAACCACCTTTTGACTTACATCTCTGGCGTAACAGGTCGTCGAGATCTCAGATAAGCGGATGAGCTGACCACAAAGCACAATTGATCCATTGGTAGACCCCAAGCCTCGCGGCTGCAACACGGTGATTCAGATTTCATACACTCTTGACTGGCACTTTCTTCTTTGTCATAGTTCCTCGAACGACCAGCAAACAGTTTATGATGCAGAGCCCATTCACTCTCTCGTGCAATACTCAGTCCAATTGTCCAAGGTCATTTACTTACCAACCGAACCTGATAGCAACGCGGCAGAAGCAGATACACATTTGAACTTGTTTTTCCGGACGAAAACATTGGAATAACTACGAAAGGTTAGATAAAGAGTAAACCAGGCGGGTTTGACATTTTAAAGGGATTCACTTCATGTAGACCATCACATCGTTAACCTGTGTTGGTTGATTTGACAGTTCAAGGTTGTCCAACTGGACAAAAAAGCAAACGAATCACATGATGATCGACCACAACATCAAACTGGTAACTGAATGGTCCACATATGAGCAGAATGTCACTAGCAAGTCTCCTCGTTTTGCCGTAGACTTATTTACCTTTTCTTTCCAGGTAATTAAACACATCGTTGAATAACTTGCTGACAATTCAATTGAGAAAAGCCATATAGAACCTTCATTTAGAAGCAGATATTCTGTACTGTTCACAGTAGCAGTAGATGTGCAAAATGTTGTGCGGATTGTCTGTTGAACAGCTGCAAATGTCTCACGCATGACAGTTGAAAACTTGGCAGAGTGAGTTCCATGATGCAGCTGGGAGCATCTGGGCTGTGTGATGGTTTTTGGTTTGCTCCTGTAAATAAGTGACTTCCGGTTTCTCCATGTACAGCTATTTGGGAGTGTTTGCTCAGGCGGTCTAAGTGGCTACTCTGCTGATTCGCCTGAAATAATCCACCGTTCCAAATGCGTCATATCCAGATACTTCTCAACGCATCGTGTACAATGTAAAGGAACGCCATCATACTGAAACCGAACAGGTCAACTTCCCGATGAGAAGGTTTCATGGAGCAGCGATTCTAAATACAACTGAAACATCTGCCATTGAGATATATCTTAAATAATTGATCAAAATATGTTGCGGCTATCCGTAATCACTTCTCAGAAAAATGGGGTTCGATTGCTTTCATAAACAGTTAGTTAGGGCTAAGTTGTTTACGGTTGACCGAAAACCACCGTGAATTTTAATAGCTCAGGCATCCCAGTTTGTACCTTTTTTTCTGAGGTGAACGATGGCCTCATCATTGTATGACATATTGAGAACGTTGATTCGTCGACTGCACCACAAACAGAATTAAACACAACAGCCTGGATCAATGATCCGAATTGCCCGAAGCCACAATAATCTGAACAGTCTGAAGCGCTTTACCCGATTAAGTTATGCACAGTGTAACGTGGATCAGTATTTTCATCACCTACTGTGAGTTTTTGTTGCAACTCTAATCATTGGCCTCTAAAATACAATAATATCTCGATGAACCAACACGTAGGGTTTAAATGTGCCATTTCGAGTGTTGCGATGTTGTCTGTCATTGTTCTCGGCTTTCCAATGTGTCTTGCTTGATCACGCTGCCAACACAACGGAAATTTCGTCTGAATCTAGAAACTGGTGATCACACTATAAACGTTCTGATAGGTTACCCTTCTTTTCACAACTCTGTAACTTTTTTGGTCCGACGACAGTTTCATAGTAAATTTAGAGTAATGTCAAATGAACACCATTCGTACTTAAACAGTTGTAAGTCTACGGGGATGTAAGAGCCGCCAACAGTTTTCGCTGCTGTTCTACTTATAATGACCAAAAACCTTTCATTAAATATCGTTAAATCTTGAATAACATCGTAAGTTAGTTAATGCTAAGGTCCGACTGTTCGCCACAGTTTCACGTCACCACATTCGTGGTGTGCTTGTGGTTGTCTTGAATCGCCTAATTGGGACAAATCGTTCCAAATCGTCCAGTATGTCAGTGGTGACCAGTTCAGTTCGTCTCAGTGAGTGAGAAGTTATTGTTGCTTTCACTGTCACTCGAACTTTGACCGACACTTTGAAAAATGGACTATGATAATAGGACTGGGTTAATCTGTTCACACATTGACCGCTAGACCGGTTTTGGTGGCTACCGTTGTGGTAGTGTGACAATCAGAGATGACCAGCTGTTGTAACTTTAATTGGTTTAGAACGTTTCTTGTCGTGCCAACGTCATCGGCATTCGTACTCTGTACGCTCTCATACGCATAAACTAAACTGCATGCTCGACAACCGTCGGGCTTGACATGAATTCGGGGAAATTGTGGCGGATGACCTAATGGGAAATGCGATTAGTCCAACACTCGGCGGAATATCTCAACGCAGTGATGAGATGTAGCTACAGCTCGCAGTGGGAGAATTGGGGACAACACGAGCAACCGGACGAGCAATCACTCAATGGAACTGGACTGACAGGCGACAAATGGTAGGCAGAAAACTCACAACAGAAAGCGTCAACCACATGCACAAAAACAGACAGAACTGTATACGACGCGCAAGTGTGAAGCCCCACCGTGTTGTGGGTGGGAATTCCAGTACATGAACATGAACATGCGCGTTTCTCGAGTATGTGCGAGTTGGGCAATAAAACAGTGCTTCATTGAACGGCTTTCTGCTACAAAGGGAAAATACCTACATCTAGCTGCCATCAGAAGTAGCACCACCGACTGTCTCTATTTTTGGCTATAGCGGCTAATAAATCAACAAAAATCAAGAAGGAAACACGATACCTCTCAGTTTAGACCAGTTCGATCGGTACACACGTACAGACACGTCATTACACGTGGTGATCAATCGTGACTAAGTTCAGTGGGTGCGGAAATACCTCGTAGTCTATCTACGTAAGTTTGGTCACAGAGTTGTAACCCAGGACGGTGACTGTGAACAAGGTCTAGCGCAACCTGATTGGTTTGTAGTAAATTTATGCGGCAAACTTATGTTAACGGAGGATGACCTCTTCACAGAGGGAACAGCAATTTACACTCATAGTGGCTCGAGCACAAAAAGAATTTAAAAACAACAACAAAAGAATCCTCATGAATGAAGCTTATCATAGCTTCAACTCCAAAGTTTTGGGAGGGTTTGGAATGCATAACACCATATCCTTTGAGTCCGTAATTTTTCGGGTGCAAAATCGATTGTGCCAGATGTCTCGAGCCGGTATATGGGCTTTCAACGAAATGATTGGTAACGTTGGACCACGTACAACACGGTTACACATGGAGTGTCCGAACAGCTCTTAAAACCTACTATCTCGTGAGCTGACTCCGTGTTCGCGGATGGGAGGACAGCAAGGGACGGACTTATCTCGCCGATGCAGCAAACAGCGCCAGCCGAGGGTGGTGAACAGCACTCAGAGCTGATTATTAGTTTTTGCATTTAAGCTAAGTGAATTGTTTTGATTTTCATAGTTCGTAGTTTGACATTACCGTTTTCATTATGTTGGCAGTAGTAGGTTGCAAATTAATTAGAACATCCATTGGCGGGTGATGTTTTGCACACAAATGACCCAGTAACATTCTGAAGGAAAGTTTTTGCCAGTTCATGTGATCACAGCTTGTCACGAGCCCAAAATATTTAAAACTATGGTGCCCAAGGGGTTCTCCTAAACAAAAATTCAGCATCTTGTTAGCTGTGCATTTGAAGAGTACTGATAATATTGTCAACCACGCATTCGTTCTTGTTATAAAACTCACTAAAGATCAGCCTTCTTGTGAACCATCCTACCTTTGAAGTCTTGTACGGTGATGAGGAGACGAACAGATTTTACCTGTTGGCCTGATAACGATTTCTCTCATCCAACTAAAATACTGTCTTATGAAACGAGTATAATTCTGCAAGCAACCTGACTCTGTCAACTCAAATTGCAGTAGCATGAAGGAGTGGTTTCTGTTTGTAGTCCGTAGTCATGTCTAGGTGCTGAGCCATCGGGCCGATCGATGGCCGCGGAAGGCGCAGTCTACTGTTGTTCTCTCATGAGGGAATCTGTAAGAATTGGAAAGTGCTTGTCAGTGTAATTTTTTTGAAGCAGTTTTGTAGGGCAGACAGTTGGGCCGAGGTGGCTCCAAAGTGGGAGGCTACTGGAGGACATCATTCTAAGAAAAACCAATGAAGTTAGAGACATCAGGAGGTGCTTATCTTGATGACAGAAGGTGACAAAATACAAACTGGTCGTTCAAGTCTCGAGGCGGTTAGATTTCTCAAGTCTCACTGATGTAGCAGAGATGGTCTAATCTCCGTATATAGTACTCACGAAACTCCGACCACTCGTGCATATTTTTAACACAAATCAGCCCTTCCTGGGTAGTTCATAAAACCGTAGCATTAAGTGAGCCGTTCCACTTGTTGACAATTTTCATTCGACATTCTTTCATATCCATTTTGGAACACCTTAGTTGAGATTGTTATAACAATGTTCTCATCTGACTATTTAGAGTACAGACATGATGAACCCTTTCGAGCTTGGGCGGAAATAGCATCCCGGTAGATCAAAGCTTTCACCTAGCTGTTTGCTTTTTGTCTGATAACGTGCGTTTCCAATGTACTTGAGAAGACTGCCGAATTTCTGTTCTGGATTCAATTCATGCCCTTCGAAACGCTACACCATTGCAGTTCCGGACCTCTTTCATCCGTTCTAACTCGAACAGTTTATCTGTTAGAGGCTTTCGTCTAAACAACCTAATACAGATTCAGATGTACTTAAGCTCATTTGGTTACCTCAAGTGGCCACGTTTTCAGCGAAATGAATAAATCCAGCACATTCCTGTCACTTACCTATAACGGTGAAACTATGATTAATCCTTTCTTCCCTGTAGCCTTATGAAACCCCTTTCGTAGAATTCGCTCTTCATTCCTTCTATCACAAGACAACCCTCTCCTAGGATATCACCACTTCGATTCGAAACCTGTTCCTCTCAGTTTAGGCCCCGATAGATTCAGCCAAATTAACTCCTGTTCGTCTGTATGTCCCAATCCCACGACTAGCAGACTGAATAACAGGTGACACTGAGAGTAATTGAGATTGGAGGTGGTACTTTATTCACTGTCCGCCGATCACCTCACTATAAACCACCTGGAAGTAAGGTCCGGATTAGAAACAAATTTCGCCTGGTGAACAAACACAGTTTTGGCAAAAAAAATTGTCACGCACCTAACACAGTCTGTCTTAACCAGTACACAATACAATACAATACATCTTGGGTGGTTACTACTAAAATGCGAACTGGCATATCGACCCAAACCCCGGATTCGCCATTTTTCATGAGAAGCAAATTTCTATGAAACAACACAACTCACTCGGGGCATCACTTCTGAACATGTTGTATAGACTTATGATGGTCACGCAGCAACCTGTCTGCTTCACGGGATCGATTTGTGGTTAAAAC
Organism: Paragonimus westermani; assembly: GCA_008508345.1. NCBI lineage: Eukaryota > Metazoa > Platyhelminthes > Trematoda > Plagiorchiida > Troglotrematidae > Paragonimus > Paragonimus westermani. The sequence continues at coordinate 44,460 of QNGE01004091.1, forward strand.
AGTAGAAAAACTGATATAAAATAGGCATGGCTTGATAGGGAAGCCGTGAAACTGACGAATGTCATGTGCTGCTTAGTACTTCGGCAGCAAAATTTATATAGCCTCATATCACAGTCCTTAAACGACGTTGCAAAACGAGAAATGTACCAGTATCCATGGGAAAGTTGTCAGTTTCCAATCAATCTTCCGATAATTCTCTAAGTTAATCATATCAACAGATCTTCTCGACTCGTCACCTCGCGGAGACCGTAACCATCGTAGCATATACACCGTATTTAGAAAGTCAACATTATTTGGTTTGTGAACACAGTAGTGGGCTTGGCCACTTGGAGAAGGTGATAAGGCTTCAGGAACATCTGAAACAGCTTAGGCGCCAACAGTCAGGACAAAAAGATCGAAGGGTAATAGCGCTTGAAGACTTCATGGTCTGCCTTGAATTTACTAAGCTTGGTCACCACTACGCGGGATCCATGATCAGGTCGTAGGGTAGCTATGTGGTTAACACATTCCCTAGAAGCTGTGAAGAAACTTATCTCACAAAAATGACTATGGGACGTTCTAAGTACATGCAGTTTGTTTATGGCTCGGTCATTCATGTCTCTTTTAATTCTTCACAGTGTACCGTTTGTGAGAAACGATAGAACAATTGTTACCATGTGGAGGAAACGGGACTGGATATAGCAGTAGTCGTGACCTAAGCAAATTAACGTCGGGATCCTCCTTCAGACCAGCGCAAGTTTTCTCACATAGCCATCATTATTTCCACACAAGGTTTGAGGCAAAACTGACTTGGACAGGTACAATACCATTTTCCATATTGGTTTCCATTTTAGGCAAAAGATTTTCCATTACGTGCTAAAGCAAATCACTTTGTTGCATCAGAATTTCCACCTTAGATTCTTGGACGTGACGGCAAGAACGCGATTGACCCAACTAACCGTAAGGGACGACCAATCTTAATTAGAGTGCTTCGCATTGGCTACTTTGGTAGAGGAAGTGGTTTGGGTTATTCGAGGGGTGTCAACGGATTTGCTTAATGAGAACGGGGTTAGCGGCCAAAGTGGAGCACAGATCACCTGACCCTGTTCCTACTAATTCATC
>QNGE01004091.1:48219-64808 GCA_008508345.1 Paragonimus westermani
ATTAGTAGGAACAGGGTCAGGTGATCTGTGCTCCACTTTGGCCGCTAACCCCGTTCTCATTAAGCAAATCCGTTGACACCCCTCGAATAACCCAAACCACTTCCTCTACCAAAGTAGCCAATGCGAAGCACTCTAATTAAGATTGGTCGTCCCTTACGGTTAGTTGGGTCAATCGCGTTCTTGCCGTCACGTCCAAGAATCTAAGGTGGAAATTCTGATGCAACAAAGTGATTTGCTTTAGCACGTAATGGAAAATCTTTTGCCTAAAATGGAAACCAATATGGAAAATGTTATAGATCGTCTGATATACTCAGCAGCCAAAAACTGTGGCTTATATAAGTGAAACATGGCGTGATCATTGGTGTTAGCTCAATTTGCGAGGATTTCCAATACGATTCTGTGAACATCGATTTCACTCGATTTAATCAAGTGGTTGGGGCTGGATCTGTAAATCCTCGAGTATTCTGTAGTTATATCTCCTTAAAACTCCATCCGGTACGGTTTACGAGACATAGCGGAACTGTAACAACAGTCTGACGCATACTGTTGGAATTTGTGTGTGTGGTTGTTAAGTATTGAAAACGATGGTGCAATCTGTAGCTATCTGTGATTTACCCATTGTTGTCGGTTTATTCACGGAGTTCTTTTCAGTCCCTTCAGTTTACCCATAACCACTGATAAGGTCCTGGTTCACAGTGACTGTGCTTGAATTTGGACCGTCCTTGTGTGCAAACGGTATTAATTTAGAGGTTAACAAATAAGTGATCGTACTGTGCTCCTGTTTTCAATTATCGGCTGTCATCGATTACGTTTTGACAACCTCGTAGTGAACCAATTATCACGTCGAATCAAAAACTAGAGTATCCAAAACTTCTAGTCAGTCATGGAAATTTTATTGAACAACCGGAACCGACTGAACAAGAAATACCGCTGTTTACAGAGATCATGCAATGAGAATAAGGACTTGGAAATCTGACCTAGCAGGTTGTTTACAATTTTGTGGATGGCATTGTAATTTTTGGACTTTTCCGATTACATTCATGTGGAGTATATCTTATCTGTTTCCCTGTCTTTGACGATCGTGAAGATGTCAAGCTGATCCTTTTAATAAGTTCTATTTCAAATGGCGCCGGATTGTTGTCTTCTTTGAGTCATTATACACTTTTGTATCTCACGGTGGCTGTGGTGATCGCGTGCTACGGGCTAGCAGTTCGTGGACGGCGACAAGTCACAGGCGTGTCTGTCGACTAGAAAGATACGACTGCAGTTAATCAAGAGTGTCCTACTAACCTTGCTCCCATTGGTCCAACTAACAAACAGGTGAGACCTCCGCGATTCAAGCACCAGGAGAACGCGCGGTGCTTGACACCTGTTTGCCTCACATTCCCCAACCAACTGCTTTGCGTGCCGTCACCTGTAAAATTGCGTGTAAAGAAAACTACAGTGAACTTGTAACTGTATTCATAGTATTCTATGTTTATCGCATGCAGGCTAGTTTGGGGATCGAGCTCGTTCATTATCTACTAATAACATCACAAATTCGGTTATTACAGCAGCACACTAACGCAATGTGTTCAGTTGACAATGTGAAGTGGTGACATTTTAGTGATCTTTTGGCGGTAGTAACGAAACCAGCACGTGACAGACTTGGGTATATTTTTTCTGCATGAACAGGATCGTTGGACTCTCAAACAAGAGCACAATCGGTTGGCCAAATTACAAGTCGGTCTTGAAGAGGAACGTCGTGGCTTGGTCGAACAGGCTGGGCGAGAGCGCGCTGAAATACAACAGCTAGTGGTGAGTTGCACATGCACAGAGGTCAGCTTTAGTTGATCAGAAATCAGTTTGACATTTCACTTCTGAGTGTTGTGGCGCTCCGTGCTTGTCGAGAAACACAGTGAATCACTCAAAAATTGGAATGATTTTTAATTAACAGACTAGTCGGAGCCCAGAAGGTAGCTATATACATACACCATTCTGCTAATGCAATCACTCAGTGCTTATGCAGAAGATACTTTCATCCTAGTAGCATCAGGAAGTATCATAGTGCTATCCAGAAATGTGGGCTCTCGTTTTGCGTTATGTTCGGAGTGGCAGAAGCGCACAGGTCTACCTCGGCCTGTTCGTGCGTCTGTTTTGGTCTTGAGCATGCATGTTTGACCGTGCGTTCTCTCATCTGGCAAGCAACTTGCCCGTTTGAACCTTGACAGTCGGTGAAGTGACTGATTATACGCTGAGCAACTCAAGTGGAGCAACTCGTATGAGCGCTGGTTAAAATCAGGGTAGGCGGAGATCCGTTTCGTTCACCATGACTATCGTGAACATGGCTATTCAGCTTAAAAAAATAAACGCCAGGCAAGCATGTTTCCATATTGTGGTTCAGTCTCTCCAGTGTCTTCTATGGTTTTTATTTCTTGTTTTCTGCTTTTATTCACCAATAATCACTTTTATCGTGCACTGTCACACAAAACATGTACACACTTCGTATGTTAAATAACCAAAGTGCTTACGGCGTGCATAACGCGTTGGTTTGTCTGTACAGTATGTATCCACAAGCGAGTTTGTCCCCTCGCTCACCAGAGCAGTATGGCACCTGATTGGACGCTGATGGGGCCGAAGAAGTCAGGTTAAATGTCGACATGCAGGCTTACCCGCCTGTTGGTGGCAGGCTAAAAGTGAGTGGCCGAGTGCAAATAGTAACGGCCGAAAGACAACAGGATCAGTAGTATCTAATCCTGACTAATCAATAAAGTTTCTTACAAACTTTCGAAAGTTATCTGTTCTGAACATGTACCAAGACAGCAGTCAACGAAGCAATAAGTTACTTGTGGTTTGTGGTCGATGATGGCCTGATAAATAAGTGAGCGTCCTTCGGTTTCGTCATCAGGTGCAGCAGTTCCTTTCCCAGTCCATCTGGCACAGATGTTTTGTAAACTGTGAGATATTTAAGGGAAGCAACCCTTTTGTTGAGCAATCCTGTTCTCACGTGACATCTCTCCTCAGACTATAGTAAATGTGGTTTCTTCTCCCGCATAGCAATTCCATTTAGCTGGCGTTGAATTGGCCCGTTTCTACAGTGTGGCTGTCCGTATTGTTCAGTCTCCTGCAAATTACCGTAGACGATCGTTCAGCCCTTACTAACTGGAGTTGTTTGAGATGATATATAGGTGATTTTGTGGTTACTCGTCTACAGCGGCTGTAACAGATTTTGCACCGGTTTTGTACCAGTTTGGCTGGCCACAGGAACTTCACCAACAAACCATGAACTGTTTCCGGCTTAGTTGCAAGTTTTGTGAAACTAACACGACACAACAGAAACCGGAAGGGCAATGGTTGGTTGTGAACACTCAACTTAACTTTTGACCAGGGCACTGGCAAATTAATTGTTTTCAATGGCAAGACAACCTCAGTTTTATTGCACGTCACTTTCATCGAAACGCTAATAATCTTGTCAGCGGCGCTAACGAATATATTACCCTTGAAGGGCAGTTTTCCGTGGGACACTGTCATGGAGACACATTTCCAACTTTCAAAGAGTTAGTTTGTCCCGATCTGCCGTGAAGGTTTGGAAATTTTTTTTCCGTAGACACTTATGTAGTACGATCTGCTCTGCTCATTCTCCATAGTCACATTCCTGCTGTTTGGAGAATGGGAGCTTACCAACTAGCGATCTCTTAAACGCTATAAAGACTAAATTCAAAACTGTGGTACTCTGATCTTCCAGCCACTACACCTGAACGGACTCTAATCAAAGCGTTCATATTGTTCATGAGTTAGTTGTGTCTTTTCATTGCTGCATTCAAACCGATCATACCGAACAGCAGGTTCTAAAGCTGATCGAAGAGAAAGTGTTCTTAGATAGTCGTTTCCATCCAGACCTGTAGCCACCTCGTCGTATCTACACAGAAGTGTTCCTAATCTAACATCGATCACAGTTTACGTTTTCCATCCCCGTTTGACCGTTCCCACAGGTGAACTTTTTGGCTGAGCATCGAAAAACACAACAGAAAATCTCTGAAGAACGAGCAAGGATTGCGGATGAACACCAACGTCTTCGTGTCGATCAGTTAGCATGGGAAGAGAAACGTTGTGCGGAAGAATCTCTGCTTCGTCAGGTTGGTGTTTAGTTCACAGTGGAAATGGTGAACGGGGAATATTGCCTGCCTTATATGCCTACACTTTCCAGATCGTGTTATCACGTTCAATTTAAGGTCCTACTAGTAATAATATGGTTAGACATTTCGGACACAAATCTGGTCAAATGAACTGTTAAACCTCTAAGTATGTCCTTTAGTTTCTCAGACTTGCATCTATTGTTTGATACCGTGAACCATTGTTTACAGAATTGAGCTATATTTTACGTTAAGGGGATGGTTAAGGACATAAGGGTCGATACTGGGTGATTGGACAAGCAAAGGTTACAGTCTGGCTTCTCGACATTTTTGAATAGGGGCACCTATAGTTCCCCCTAAGTAGCCTTTGATGAGATGTTGATGGACCGATATGGCTGCACCGTTTTAAGCCAATACAGTGATAAGAACATGCATATGTGACTATATCGGATTTTATCAGACATATATTCTTATTGCTGTCCCGTTCTTTGTGTTCACCGTTCCGAGTGATAGGCTGACTATGTGAGAACCATTTCCATAAACAAAATTACTCTAGATCACTGTGCGTTACTTACCCTCAGGTGTTGCACTACCGAACTGAAGAAAAACTTACAGTCTGATGATGGTTTTTCGTTCTGGAACTGGTTCTGTTTGTTTTAGAGCTGCTGTTTCATTGTGAAACATAGCCTGAATAAGAGAAAAGTCAGATCGCTTATAACATTGTCTTGTTGAACAGTCATCGCAATTTAGTTGCCCGCACGTTGCATACAGATGATAAGAAAACCTGGCACATAATACACTGAGAAGCTCCGGAAAGGTTTGGGCAACCACAAATGTGTTCTCAGTGAATGCGGCTTCGTATATGGTGATGCATCCTTGTCACTCACATCTGGAAACTATTCCGTCAATAGCAGTCTGACTACTGATATGGTCCACGGAATAATAGTCCTAACCGATCTCAGTGTCCTAATGGACTGAGCTTTTTGTTGGTCAAACAATCAAGCCCTGTAGGTAGGTCACTTCCATCAGAATAGCTTTTCCACGTCTTGCTAAGTGGTTGGCTTTATTGTCGAACCAAACACGTACACATGTTGCCGGCATTTGCTAAAACATACCCATCCAGCTGAATTGACTGAATAGGGGACAATAAAATGGATCTGTACATTTAATCTGACATCATATTCTTAAACTGGACTAATTTTCCACGTTTTACTAATATACCAGAAATGGCTTGATCACAACGCCTGAGGTGCTTCACAAAATCTACCACTACTGGCAAGTATACATTTACTCAGTACAGGTTTTTATCTCAGGAGTAATCCACTTGAATTTCAGATAACAGATATTCGGAGTCTGAGTGTGTTCAAGCTGGAACACTCCACCTTAATCTGTTGATAAACTGAAGAACAGACCTGATACTGCCATTTCACATAAGTTGATAACAGACCTTAAGGTGGAGCGAACCAGTTTTCGAATTTTCATTGTTCTCTTTGATCACCTATTTTTGTCGCATGTTGAGACGTGGTGGTAATATGCAACGTGGGCTAACGATGATTGGATAACTAACTGAAGCCCAGTGCTACCTTTGAGGTGGTACGAACAGATGACCGGAAGCTGTGGCTGTGGTTACTACATTTCGAATCATACACACCTGAATGGGTTGCATTACTGGAATTGGCTGATTAGGGACTTCATAACATTAATGCGTTCTCTAGGTGGTTTAGTCATGTAGCGCCGTCCTGACCAAAAATTGCGCGGGGTACTCAGGACGTTCTTTATTAACTGCGGTACTGCCGTAGGTGCAGCGTTCTATGGTCTGCGATCAACTGTCCTGGACGCTGGGATCGCCAGATTTATGTTCTCAATTTAACTCATCCTTCATCCTCACACAATCGTTTGCCTCCCCAAACCAATTTGTCTCAAACAGACTTTCTTGTTACCAGTCCAAGATAAGTGCAGGTTGCACAGTTTTTTTGTTGCTATCCTCGACTTGTAAATTTTCAAAAAATTTCACATTCAAAGTGTTCAGTTGCATCTAACACGTTCTGTTGACACAGAGGCCAACATAGACCGGAGACGAACATTGGTACGCTACCTAGTGACACTGATCTATCCAGTCAAGGCATCCGTTCTCCTAGCCAATTTAAAAAGGGAAATCAGAAAGAAAACACACCGCTCAAACACACTTTTCTGAATGGCAACAAGTACATATTACAGTTTGCAGGTTTATATCCAGGTAACGAATTATTCAATAGACAATGTGTAGCACACCGAAAAAACCGATGAAAACAGACGTGCCTTTTTGACTGTTGAGATTAGTGGTATTATTGCTTGTAGCTCAGGATGCTGATTTTAGTATTCGGATGTTTTCTGAGCTTACCGTGGAACTAGGTATAAACGTGCGTTCAACCTCTGTTTAAAAATATTGAAACAAGCTGAATTATCTTAGAACTCCGGAGAAAGAAAGGGCTATACTTGTACCGAGTATTTCTTTGCGAAAAAAATTCCCGAAATTTCATCAGACGGAGTTTACTTCAGGAGGAAGAAGACTCAAGATCCCCGGAAACATCAACAAAACGATACGTCAAAACAGTACCAATAGTGGCCTGAAACCTTCTGCATTCAGAGGGGATCACCCTATGATACTAAACAACGGCAACGCTTTCTTACTGTCAGTGTGTTGGTTATCGTCAACCAACGTCAAATACCGTGCTCCGCCCACCGCTTCACGAAAGACCAACTGGTGCATCTTGTCCATATCCCCGAGGATTACAGTTCGATTACGTCACCTGAATGTGTGTTCAAAAACAGTTCGTATACACCTTAGGATTACCATGGCTAAGCGTACACAGATAATCGACGCGAGAATTTGACCCCCCTCTACATCTGATCCTATTCAACACCGAATTTTTTAAAATTTACTTCGTATGTGGACATAACTATAACGGAGTCGTGTTTGTGTTTTATCTAAACGTTTTCTTGTTTTCTTGATCATTAACTTCCCTTATTGTCACTTAGTATGTTATATACTTGTGTCAATCTAAGCTAAGAATTTATTGAAAGCAGTTTTATCCCCTAGGAAAATTGCTTCCATGATTTCTACGAGGACTTGGAGTAGTTTGTTTCGGGAAGTAACTGTTCAAAATTCAGGTCAAAAGGTCAACACAATCGGGTATATAAAAATAGTCGTCTGTCAAAATTCACCAACATCCGTGCTGAAACCTACACGAGTAAACATTGACGCACTGTTATCATTTAGTGGTTAAGTGCTTGAGTATCTGAATGCGTAAATACGTACACCGCAACGTGTAACAACATATGACAATTTATCTCAAAGAAAGAAGAACTGTTGCTATCTGTTCAATGGTACCGGTGCGCATATTACAACTGTCGTACCAAAAATCTTAGTCCCTTTGTATATGATGAGGACGAGGTTGAAGTCCTGCAGATGGTCACACATTCAAACAGGCACAAATTAATAAAAGTAAGGCAAGCGATCGATAACTGGTAGTTCCCAGTCACTTTCCAAAGTTCCAATTGAATGATCGCTTTTCCATATTGGAACCGGTCTCATCAGCCTACTTTGTGAGGAGTCGCATTGATGTGACAGTATGGTAGTCTCAGGTTATTCTGGGGCCTTCTACCCACTTTTGCCTTTCCTTTCTTTTATTCGCTCGGTTTTTTATCACTGTACTTTTTCCCTGTCCATTTCTTAGGCTAAAGAAGACGTGGACGCTATGAAAGAGACTTTGGCAGCAGAACATCGGCGTTTGAATGAACGAACAAGTAAACTGCGCATTGACGAGGTGAAATTGGATGAGACACGACGTCAGCTTGAAATTGTGCGGTAAGCAATCTTGATTGCCGGCTGTCGTGAAATGGTGATATGAATAACGTTTTACGAGAAAATTACATTCTCCCTTATCACATTCAACATTTCATAGTTCATTTGCTCAACACCCCATTTAAAATACAGTGGCACGTATTCACGGGGCAGCAACGTGAAGCAAACAACTTTTTTGATGATGAACGTTAGTGAGCAGTTTGTTACATACGCACATGACATATGTGCGCACGCCTTTATGTACCGGGATATTTCGCAACCCACCACAGCAGCACTATAGCTGTATGTGGCCAAGATGACTTGTGGAGTAAATAAAATATGACCAGAAGGTGTGGAGAAATCAATCATGAAGTTTCGGCTTGTGTAGTCAGCCCGTTGGCTTAGAACGGATCGAAGCAGCTGCTACACGACTGACTCGGCCTGAAGGTACTAACTGCCTTGTTCCACTAATCACTTAGAAAGCCGAGTTATTTCGGAAGAACGTTTGGAGCACATTACACCAATTGCTATCAAACAACTGCAAGTGTTTGCTTCTCAATAAAAGGTGCAGTTAAACACTTTATACGGGATTTTCACCGAGATGACTTAATCTAAATGAGTCGGGTTAGCAAATTGCACCTACACATCACTGGAGTAGTTACGCTCACCAATCCGAAGGACACAGTGTGCCCCTTCCAAGTAACATGTCTCAGTTCCTTCAAATTAAAGAGTTTCGGCTACTGTACATTACGAGCAGAGGGTTCGTCATGCATGTCTCAACGCAGAACCGAGGTGGGAGGTAGCACGCGTAACTGAATCTGAATAAGCAAGAAAAAAATGCAAGATAGTTTCGTGATGGCACACGTAATCATGACCGTTTTTCATGAACCAAGCGCTACTGAGGAACACCAGAGCTGTTGATCTATATGACCTCATATGAGCATTTTTCATAGACGGTGAGGAGGTGATAACAAGAGCTTTGATTCACTTGGTTGAGTTTGCGTAGATGACATAGAGCACTTCCTTCTGCACTGGTCAATTGATCGTAACTCCCAATGTTTAAGAACAGAGTGAAGAGCTGTTGTTAAAACGACAAGGGGGTTAGGTCGACCGTTATCACAACTAAGGTTTGGGCTTTCACTATACTTCGTCGAATTACTGCAACTCGGTATTTATACATTACTAAAGGGAAGACAAGGGTTCATCCTGGTCAAGGAAATATCGATCAATTATTCACCCATTCCAAAATTCTTTACCGCCATCCCACATTAGCCGTTTCACTTAACCACGAGGGTTCGTTCAGTTCAGTCGATCAACTTGCACTTTTGGAAGCACACAAAGGCTGCGGTGCACCGTATATCCTCAGTTCATTTCAGGTGAACTGTCCGACAGTTTTGGTAGTTCGGTCGATATGCATCAATGCTGTCCACTTCCATTATTTCTTCTGCAAGTTTGTCATAGCAGAAATGATGGGTGACTGTACACGACCTTCCTCACATGCCCGCATGAACATCCCATTAGGCAGGAGGCCGGCTGATCTTAACCATGTTGATGAGTAGGTGTTTTATAACTTTCAGGCGGCACGGACAAGGCCAGTCGCCTTTTTGGGCACTACTAATTATTTCAGTGTACTTTGTTGTATTAAAATGTGGCGGTCCTACAAGATTACAGTGGTTACGTAGATTTAATGTTGAATATTGAAGTTGAGGAGGTCGTTGATAAGGATTTACGGTTAAGAAGTTGTATCGGCAGTGGCGGAAGTGTAGAGAATGAAATGGAAAGTCGTGTCCCCAAAGCTAGTTTGGCAATTGCCCAACCATGACATCTCTGACAAGACGCGGCATCTCTTTGAGGTGTAGGGGTCATTTTTTTAAGGCAACAGTGAGGGCTGTATTACGTTGCAGCTGCGAAACTTGGTTGCTCGGAGTAGAAGGCGTGAGCCGCCTCCAAATAGATGACCATCCATACCTGCGTCTGATCGGTCACATCGGGTGGTACCGACTGGTAATTAACATGGAGGTTAATAAGCTAGTTACTGGTAATGATTTCCAGGAGTGTTATTTTGTTTAATTCATAAGTTCAAACAGACGTAGGGTTTAGGCCATGCACTAGGTAGGCACCGGGCACTCTTTATCGACATTGCGACCGACCGACACAAGGTGTGAGGTGGACAGATGATGACCTGGCGTGGAAAAATAAAGTCTATCACGAAGGAGTTGGCCATTGTAGGTCGGTTTCGTCCTTCGGATTGGGAACCTCTCCACTCACAAAGTCGAAGGCCAAAGATTCTAGGTGAAATGGAGGCTGATCGAACTCATTAGTATGAATGTTGTCATTGTCTGACCAAAGTGTATGTGAAGCAATGCATTTGATGACGCGGAGTAGTGATAGTCGTAAGAAAGGTGTGTTGCTTATAACTCCTTATTTCCTCTAAGGTTTGGTTTTTGTTTGCAGGGTGTGGGCACCTTGATTTCGAATGTTTGAAGATAGATATGACTGTTTTAGTGATTAGCCCCCCCCACTTCGGCTTTTCTTCCCGATGAGTACTTACATTTTTCCGTGTTTATACTCCCGCTGAGAATCAACGCCGTCTTTGGTTATGATCTTCATGACACCGTTAATGCTGATGATGATATTGCCAGTATTAATGATAATAGTTAAGATCTACAAGTTACTCCATAACATTCACGCATCGTAGTAACAATCTCAAGTTTTTGATTATGTTACACCGTTTTGTCACTATATGGGCATGCATAGTATTGGTCATTTTGATGATCTCGTTTTCGGACCATGTTGTCTTATGTGAATGAAGTATGTTCTGTTCTTTTAGTAGCAGAAATTGGCACAACTTTAAATCAACTTGGTGCATTCTCAGGATTGGAGGAGACAGCCCATTTAAGGCAACTACCGGAGTTGAATCATTCTGTTCTCAAAGCATTTCTAGATAGTGTTCACCTAAATGAACCAAACGCATCCGGTAGAAAAGAATGGGTCGGTCTAGCACGAATGGAAAATGGGTCATCTGAACTTCCGTCGAACTGTTGCCAAGAAAACTATGGCCCAAATATGATTTGTTCATGAAGCTTACACCACACTAACGCTTCACAGCTAAACATGTAACGTACTTCAGAGTGCACTATGGGCCCGGTGAACTTGAGAATTTTGGACGTACGGCATCGCGTTCGTGTTTTGATTAACTTGACACCGAGTTACTATCTTTTTGTAAGTTTTCGATGAACTTTTTAGGATAGTCTTAGTTGATCGGTATAGGCACTGTCTATTTTTGTGATGATTTGTGGTCACTCGAATTTGTACACAAAGTATAACGTCCTTGGAACAGTGTTCTTCTATACTAACAAATTTACTTAAAACATCCAGGCCTGATACCAGAACCATTCTGCCTCCTTTGGTGTGGCCATTTGACGTTGCCCTATTGAATGGGATCATGTTAATAATGTAAGGTACACTGTTTGCCATGATAAACTTGAAGGCGTCATCTTGAGAGAAGAAAACCTAAAAATGCAATCTGTTGACAGATGAAGAGGTACTTTTTGACCCGCCAATAAACAGTGAGTTCATCCAGTAAAATTCCAATTCCTAGAACTTGGAGGAGGTCCGCTCTCTCCAACTCGCAGTTGGCGTAAAAGCGTAGCGGCAGTTAGACCTATGTTGCAACATATTCACAGAAGGCAGAATTTAATCTTGGGGGTTTCGGTTGAAGAACATTTTACAAAGATAGGTTTTTGTCCACTACAACTAACTAACCATCAATTTGTAAAACATGACCGAAATGGACTCAGCTGTTTTTCACTTCTAAGAAGATATCCATCGGGAAAATCACACCTACCGAGTTCACATGTGTAACCTGAACCACTGCGAATTTGACCCCAAAGTAGTGGTCGTGAGCTTGATGGATAAATTATAATCCAGCCATACTTCCGAAAACAGTTAAATAGAAATTAAGTGAAAATTACTTCTAGGCACGTCAAGTTACACGATTTCTTTATAATGAGGGTTTTGAAACTTCATTGTGATGCAGCAGACATGTTGACAAATGGAGCAAACAAACAGGATAGACAGTTCCTTAAAAAGTGTTCGTATGTCGAGTTAACAAGTTTGATAATTGGGATGGGCAGTAGTGTGAACTGTTCATCTATTTACTATCGATTATTTTGGTTCCCTTAGCTACTAGTAAGAACCAACATTGATTTAAGCAACTTCAGTTAGGTTTGTTTTCCTACTTTCTTAAAGAACTCTTGGAAGACATCGTACATTCGTCACGTTTTTCTGTTTTGAATAGCAGAGTAGCATTATTAATAACATTATTAATACATTGAAGTTTCTGTCTGTTTAGTCTGCTGTGAAAAAACGTGTGTTCAAAAATGTCCGGCGAATGGACCGACCGTATGTAGTCGTCCTTCAGTTTTTGTATCATTTCGAGTTTGAGATTCACTCCAATAGTTTTTTAGTTCATGAGGTCTGACTGATCAAAGTTGAGCACCTTACCAACACTTTAGAGATGTTCAAGTAGGTCACAAGTTTGAAAAGCTAGGTGAACTATCACAGACTAAGATTGTGGCACCAACAGTTAGTATTTAGCAAAGGAGATGTTTTACATCACAAGTGTCTATCTCCGTGGGTTACCGTGTATCAGCTGAGGCAAATAAAGTATGAAGCGATTGTAGTGGCTTTCGTATGCCTGGCTCGTACCAGAATCAATTGACTATGGTTAGGGTTTGTGGTTTGGCGGGGAGAACTCAATGAAAATATCACCACACATAACCAGCACCTTGTGCCTGGTGACACTCACGTACAGGAGACACTCGCAATGATCTTTTCTGTTTATATCTGCATTAACTGGCCCGGTAGCCTAACTGTTAAGTTGGTGGAGAAGAACGACATGCAGACAAAGCGCAGAAAGCACGTTCTTTTTCTCTTTGCTGTTATCACCCTGTAGCGACTGCTTTGGACAGCAAGGCGTTTGAGTCGGATAGAAGTTGGAACATTGATCAATAGTGCTAGGGGTGATAGAGCACTGATGCGTGAAGTTGGCTGGACAAAAAATGGGCACATTCACATAGGCAACTTTGTAACGAGAGGTCCACTCGAATCAGTGGAATTGAAATTGATCTAAAGTGCCGTGCAACCAAGAGACCGTTCTTTTTAGGTCATTCATTAATGCCAACTTTCACTGATTACAACGCGGAACAATATGTGGCACTTCGTGAAATTCAACTTCTCCAATCTGTTTGTTCAGATTGGTTAGTCTTCAAGAACCAAAGGCTCGCAGTCTGGGAGACTTTTAAGTTCTTCTCAACTGGGTAAGCAACGTGTCAACCGAAAAAGACTGGAAAAATGATTCTTTAACACAACCATGAGAGACGCTTAAATACCACACTTCTTAGGAAGAAGGAAAACAGCATTATTCTGTTGCTGCAACCGAAATATGCTATAATCTAGAAAATAGAAGTGGTTGTCTTGGGCGTAATTTCGGGAGACGATAAAACAGAGCAGACAAGTCAGGCTAACATATTAATGATGGACGGACCAGACAGTAACAAACTAATACGGGTCCATAAAGTTATTTTACAACCGTGGATGTTTAAACGGATTTTACCGCATGTTATTTTCTGAAAAGTACTTTCTTGTTTGTTCTCACCTTCTGATACCAGACTAAACGGAAGCGCTGAACTGAGTGAATCGATGAACCGTTTGTCCACTTTTCGCCTCACTTATCGAGTGTTTACCTCACTTGCTTGCGACCTCTTTGTCGTTGCTATAACTACGTTATCTGTGTGACTAGGTATTTCTGATTTAACTTTTTTTCAAACCGAAAGTACCGTTTTGTTTGTTATAGACTTTTAATTGAAAGAGACAGATGACCAAAAACTGTTTTCCTAACGAACATATACCCGTTTACTTGTTTCACCTGTATAGCTTTGAACTCTCGCGGGAACAAGAGACATTGACGGAACGAAATAAATATTTGACGGACCAAACTGCGGAACTGGCCCGTCGATCCGAAGCGATTAGTCAAGCGGAGAAAGCGCTCGTGGAGACCGAAACTCGACAACGAAATTTGAAACAAGAACAGCAAAGAGAGCTGACTGAGTTGCAAGCCAGGGCAGACCGCGTACACGAGGCAGAGCAAAAGTTGACTGCCGTACGTTGTGTATCAATTATTGAACTATTCTGGAACGAATTACCAGTGTTAGACTAGTTTAACAAGCAGTACGATTTAGGAGCCCGGCGATGTATGTCACAATAACAGTTCACAATAACAGTTCAAAAAAAATCGTAATTAACGTCCAAACAACATTAATCATCAATAAAAATTCTTTAGTATAGTGTTCCGAAGCCAAGTATAAGGGATCGTTTCGGGCCACTTGTGTACTGGGCAAGGGTGGATATTCGTGAACTGGTGTGATCGTAGGATGAGACAGTAAAAACCTATAATATACTTCGAGGTGGAATGCTGAGCTCTGATTCGGTACTCAGTAGTAGCTGCTCATGTTCTTACTGTTGCCGAAGCTATTTCATCGAATTCGAACCAAAAGCTTCTTGATATTGTTATGACCATAATTCGGGTTGTAGTCAATAAACAATAGTTACATGGGTGTTTTCAGCATGCAACGTAACAGGGAAAGACATGTATACGAGTCAGAACAAACAGCAACAAGGCTAGTCAACTTGAATGCAGTATTATAGTCACGTGATTCGTGAAGCACGATTATCCAACTGGAATACACACACACGCACAAGACGCCTTAGTCACTGATCCAGCCAACCAATCTCAAGGCCGAGAGACAGCTGCAGCTCACACAGGGAGCCATAGGTACAAACTAATATCCGCCAAACTCCCCCACGCAGTAGAAGTTTGGTGGAACGGGTGCTGATAAACGTTATAACGTTTTGCTACTTAGTCCATGCCTCGTACACTGTTGATTGTGTGTGAATCAACCACTGATCCATATTCGGCTCGGAGCTGCACCAATAGGTACAGTGACATAAGCTGCCGATGACCTTGACAATCCTTCACAAACGTATAGAGCAATAAATAAGTGTGTCGTGAAGGATAAGAAGAAAGTAAGCAAACGAAAACAATCGGGCTTCACAAAAAGGGTCAAACTGAAAGATGATTGCGAAGCCGGTACATTGTGGGGGTGAGAGAAATGTCTGAGCCGACTACAGTAGAGATGTGGGCGCCGGACACACGTCGAATGTAGAGCCCAAACCAATGATATTCTTGGCAAAGAATGAATGACAGCGTGAGTGTGCTGTGTGCAATCATTGTCCACCGACTGTTCACGGTTCAAAAACCAATCGCATCAAATCGGGATAATAGGCTCACGGAATGCGGTTAGCAATTTATGAAACATGGTCAGTAGTGTACAAATCGTAAAATAACTGGTGGAGAGGTGGAGTGATTGAGCACACGGACAAATACGTTTGTAAGCCAGTCTCAACGGAACACATTCTCGACACTGTGTTCTGACCGAAGCTTACGGTTGTTCGATATCGCATTATTGGCACTCTAGAACAATTCGCTGTTTACGTCGAACGACCCGTTACAATCAATACTCTATCTATTTGAAAGAGTGGATCACGGCAGTCGTCACACTTGGCAACCGCGTATCCAACTACTTAGTTAAAGGTATGTGACCATGTAAATTGTAGGGCCAACCACCGAAGTGAGAGATTTGGATTTACATTTCGAAATGAGTAGTCAAAATTTTACGTAGGACAAGTTATATCGAACAGTGAATAAGCATGTCCGTTGCTTTGACTACCATTCTCACCTGATCTTCATTCGACTGAACACATCTGCAATTAATCAGTGAATCGCTTCGCCACTGTTGTATGCGGAAACCAATGACGCACATATACGCCTCGGCTTAGTAGGCGTTTACAAGAGTCATTCAGTGTATTACTCCGAAACAGCTGTCCTGATCCAAGAACGCGGATGGTACAAGGGTTGTTTTGGCTATGCGTCTCAACGTGACTACAAGAAAAAACACTGGTCTCAGAACACCACGGTTGATATGGGGGCCAACGCTCAGTTCCTTTATGTACCAAAAACCATTTCATGCGACGCTGCACTCCAATGCTTCTTCTTGTGTTTTTCCCGCCACTACTTCGATGTCCAAACCTACGCTGTTGCCTCACTACTGATTATTATTGGTGTGAGTGGTACGATGCGACCGTTCATCCTCACTGCACAATCTCATCTTTGTTAAAATCTCTCCTGACTGTCATGTGATCCTTTCTACTTGGTTGATTGTTATTTGGTTTAACCACACATATTCGCCTAAGTGTCCCAGCCAAAGACCACGTGAGCTCAACCTTGCCACGCCACTGTATTTTAACGAATGGTCTCAACCTGAACCATGACCGGAAATTTGACATCCTGTGGTGGTTAAACTCACAGAACAAGACTGAAGGTAGCAAAATGTAGTGCTACCTAACACCAACCAATCAAAGTTAATATTATCAGACTTTTACTGAACAATATGCCCTGATGCAAATGGTTAGTAGTAATGTTTGACTGAAGTAGACTGTGTTTCACGAGCAAAGGGACGTTTTTTATACTTTAAGTTAAACAGAAAAGACCATGACGCAGAAGTGTTAGAAGGTAATCTTCAACGTCGACTTTT
>QNGE01004092.1:0-11405 GCA_008508345.1 Paragonimus westermani
AAAGCCGGATTCGCCGGAGACGACGCCCCTCGAGCAGTGTTCCCATCAATTGTCGGACGACCAAGACATCAGGGCGTAATGGTCGGCATGGGACAAAAAGATAGTTATGTCGGTGACGAGGCTCAATCAAAACGGGGCATCCTAACACTGAGATATCCCATCGAACATGGCATTGTAACCAACTGGGATGACATGGAGAAGATATGGCACCACACGTTCTACAACGAACTCCGTGTCGCACCCGAAGAACATCCGATTCTGCTCACCGAAGCTCCGCTGAATCCAAAAGCCAATCGTGAAAAAATGACCCAGATCATGTTTGAAACGTTCAATGCTCCAGCCATGTATGTAGCCATTCAGGCTGTACTGTCGCTATATGCTTCGGGGAGAACGACGGGAATTGTGTTGGATTCCGGTGATGGAGTATCACACACGGTGCCAATCTACGAGGGCTATGCTCTACCACATGCGATCATCCGTTTGGATCTGGCTGGTCGTGACCTAACCGACTACCTGATGAAAATCCTGACCGAACGAGGTTACAGCTTCACCACGACGGCAGAACGCGAAATTGTCCGAGACATCAAGGAAAAATTGAGCTACGTTGCATTGGACTTTGACCAGGAAATGCAGACTGCAGCCCACAGTTCCTCACTGGAAAAAAGCTACGAGCTCCCCGACGGTCAGGTCATCACGATTGGCAACGAACGGTTCCGTTGTCCGGAGACGTTGTTCCAACCGTCTTTCATTGGCATGGAGTCGGCTGGAATACACGAGACGGCGTACAACTCGATTATGAAATGCGACGTAGATATCCGCAAAGATTTGTACGGAAACATCGTACTCTCAGGCGGATCCACAATGTACCCTGGAATCGCCGACCGCATGCAGAAGGAGATTTGTCATTTGGCTCCGCCGACAATGAAGATCAAGATTGTTGCTCCTCCGGAGCGGAAGTATTCTGTGTGGATTGGTGGTTCGATTTTGGCTTCCCTGTCTACTTTCCAACAAATATGGATCTTTAAACGAGACTATGACGAATGTGGTCCTGGAATAGTTCACCGCAAATGTTTCTGAGATGTGACTGTCACCCTTGGACAAGGTGGGATAATTACCAATCCTTGCTTTAATTGGTCTTAGTAGGTTATTTTTCACAGAAATATTACATTTTTCACTCGTGTTTGTTTTTGGCCGTACAAAACTGTTACGGAAACTTCAATAAGCGGCAATCTTTCTGGTCAGTGGCGAACTAATTCACTGGAGCAGGACACTATGAGTTAACAAAGGGATACACAAACAAAACCGTTGTTGCGAGGAGAAACATTAGGATAATGAAAAGATGTAAATCACGGCCAATCGATAGGTGTGCATGGAAAATGAACGTTGCCAGCCGGCACCTCACGGAGCAGTGGCGGATATACTTTACTCGAATGTCATGAGTTTTTCATACCAGGAAGAAAGATGCCCTGTGGTGGAAAGGCTCATAGCGCAATACATATATGAAAAATGGAGTTTAGTTCATAGTTGATGCAGACACTATAAAAACGGGGGCATAAACGGACTTAAAACGCAGGCTACTTAGCCAGTAGAAAGGAGCGTCAGGTGAATATAGACAACTGCTAATGGCACTATAGGTAGTGTGTTGGTGTGTCGTCCAGTTATTAGGGTTCGAGTGCCGCAGTTGAATCTACATTAAGAAGCTTCCAGTGGTCCAAATTTCCCTTTCACTGATCCTGTCCGGAACCAACAATGGTAATGTAGATGTTGAAAATTGGGAGGTTATGCCTTACGTAACTCTGCCTGTATGGCCTCTTCCAGGGTATAAAAAAGTTAATGAGAAAGGTATGCTTTTAGAATGCTGTTGATAATGGCTGTTTTTCAACGGGGTTGCGTTAGTGATCAGTCTTGATAATAATCAGCTGATCAACTTTATGACGTTGTCCGGTTATACTTTTGTTCAGACTGGTATGTAAGGGGAAGACGATTGGGCCATAAATCGAGTCTCCTGTTTACACTAAGTCGCTGGTCTTTTGAGAATATGTCACTTGAAGTGGAGCGATTCCGTGAGCTGCTGTGTCAATAATCAGAGGTGGATCGGTTTCTTTAGATCAAAACTGTGACGATTGCAAACGCAAAATCAAGAAGTCTAACAGGAAATGTGAGGCAATATCTGATCACAGTATGATGGATTATAATAAATCCCTAAGTTGCTCCAGGGCTGATCGTTGTGCACCTATTTATGAACACCTCAGTACAGTTCAAACAACTTGAGGGAACTGCTCATCGTGCTTTGTTTCGTTTACATTGATGGTGCTGAAATTGATCCGATGAGCATATGTAAGTTCTAACTAGCATACATACTAACCAGCGAGAGATTACAGGGTGGGACGGCAGATGTAGCTCGTGGTCCTGCTCTCCGAAACTTGAACGTGCCGATCGGAAGAGCGATTAATTGAATGAGGATGATTACGTTTCGTCACCAGTTCGACTTACTACCTCCATGTTAGTCAGTTTTGGCATTCGTAGTTAAGTAGCAACGGTTTTAAAAACATCGTTTCTGTTTCTCGATATCTTCCAATGAGCTCTCTGTGATACTCAGAATTAGGGACTTCGAATAGCCCTAGAAATCGTACTTGAACTGAAACCTCCCACGCAAGTAATAAGGAGAAGACCTGGTACTGGCAACAGTAAGCAATTGTTATTCATGAATTGAGACGCCGAATTTATTGATGTACAACAGTATTAGAGAAATCAGAGTCTGTCATTGGCTGATCTCATTAGCACATGCAACATCACAAACTGTATGTAAATTGGTGGAATACAGAACAAATGAATTGGCGAATAACGGAAAGCACAACACTGAGACCGTTCGTCCAATCCTAATGTTGTATCTTTAACGCGATATTTGGATTGGCCGTTTGTCAGATCTTCTGTTGTGTAGGGGTTTGGATAATCGGTGAATCGGGATTCCCACCACACTCTCACATTGTACCAAGACGAAGGCAGGACGATAAAATATGCCTCTACGGCACCAACCGAGTTCAAGTACAGTCGACCAAATAAAAAACCATAAGTGAGACCCGACTAGAGAAAACTGAACTAACTCACACACACAGTATTACAATCGATGTCACCTCGTTGACCAAATCTTCTTTTTTCATTTTGTACGGCACGAAAGTTTTGTTACCATGTGGTCTACCACATGACCGACCAAAATGACAAAACTGTGAATAAGCAAACTATGACTCAAACACGCAAACGTGTGAATGACAATCTTTGTTGCTATCACCGAGTTAAATTTGTTTGTTGAAGAAGAATGTAACATAGGGACTCCATTGAGCCCGAGATGACCGGTGAGTATTGACCAACAAATGTTTTATCAACTCCAAATGTAGCATACCTAGTGAGGAAAGTCTGTCAGCAAATGTGAAAGTCGAAGTTAGTACATTGAAAATTCCATAAGACGGTTATACAAACTCAAATAGAAGGTGGATTCGACACGAAACTGAATGATGCTACATGGACCAGCCACTAGATCAGAACGTATCCACTGAAATACAAGTTTGGAAGGGAGAAGAAAAAACAGAACAATTGTTGGCGCTTTATATTTATCATAAACACAAAAAAGAAACGAGTGAAATCTATACAACCGAAGATTGTAATGCAGAAAAGCATCGATCATTAAAAAATAGCACATAGTATTAGAAAACAGTTCCTTATTTGAGTAACTATTGCAATTTGTCGCTAAAAGAGGACAGATTCGTTGGGTGAATAATGCTGATGAGGCTCGTTTCAAAATATTTGGACACTAAAACATAATAATGCCAAGAACATGGCCCAGTTTTGGTAGGTAAATGAAAAGGCGAGAGTGTCACCTGATTAGATTGTGCGGACGAAAGAAAAACGGTAGAAAATTAGTAAGGAGAAGTGCAGTTTGTTGTGCTTGTGAAAAATCGAGTAGGATAGTCAAATTTGTTCCGTTCAGTCTGAAATTGATTCGTGGTCGTCAGCTGATTGCTGTTCAGAATCAGAATCAGGACCGTAGAGTGATTCGTCTGTTTGTTCGTGAGGTTGTGGCTGTACCGATTCTGCCTCCACCCACTCCGCATCTACCGGATCGGAAGCGTTAGGAAACTGGGAGTCTGAGCTCCAGCGCAGGCTATTCGAAGCATGTACGGTCGTATTCGTAGTAGTGATCATCGAGTATCGGTCTAAATCCAAATCTGGGTCTACTGCCTCTTCATCTCGCGAATTGTGGGACAGGAAGTCGCCCATGTCTGCCGGACCGAAAGCAGTCGGATCTAGTACATATTCGTCAGTCAGCTGATTAGAAGTTGCGCAATTGAGGAGGCGAGGTCGAGAATCAGAGATCGTCTGATCAGAGGACTGATAATGTAGACAAGTAGTGGCAAGAAGATAATGGGGAGATTATCATAGAAAGTGCAAAATTATTGGTTTGGTTAAATACTGGGTTCACGGGAAAACATGGTTGTAATCTGTTTCCAGAGTGTACTTTCTCGAACAGGCAAACGGAATGATGATAACCAATTTTGCCACTGGTTTCCTTACGACCTCACGGTTGTAAATCAAGGAGTTATGGTCTGCCTGACACTACCTACGCGGACTGACTAATGGATGTGTACAACACGAGCAGCAGCTGTCGAATATTGCTGTGCACTTTAGCCTCAAACGCGACAAGTACGATGCATCAAAGCAAGAAAACAGAGCACTCACTTCGGGGTCCTGGTCCATCCGATCTTCAACTGTGGATCCATGTTCACCTGACTGAGAGCTATGGTAGGGAACTTCGTCCAGACTGATTGATGGTAATGAGTGGGACGGTTTGCGTCTAACACGTGACAACGTTAATTCACTAGTCGGACTGGACTGATGTCGGAGAAAGCTCGGGTGATGAAGTGACACTGAAGGACTCAATGCACTCGGCGTCGGTTTCGCAGAAGTGTTTCCAACAGCAATTGACAATTTACGCAAGCGTCTTATGAGCACACCACGCAATTCAGCCCGTTCCGCTTTCTCGGCCAGTTGGAGACCAGATTCTTTCTCCTCAGTGTCGCTCAGCTCATTCGGATAAGCGGTCGGCTCGTGCGAGTCGATGACTTGTTTTTCTTCAGTCAGTCCATGAAAGTGGCCGGGTGAAGTGTTACTCATGGAAGTGGACCTTGCGTCACGTGCTGAAGTGTGTCGTCTAAGTATAAGATGATGAGCTCGCTCTTGATGACCATCCGAAACAGGACAGAGACTCGTAGACCCGGTTGAAAGGCCGCGTGTACGGTTGAGGGCAGCTGTGGAATATGAGGTAGTACAAAATGTTAGACGATCTAGTGGGACAACGGGAAGGTAGCAGCGAAGACGATTGCAATAAGAAAAGAACTTAAATAGACTGACAGTGCTTCTAGTGGACAAAGTAAAAGTTTGACCCCGAGGGAAAGTAACAAAGACTGTGTGATTAAATGGAAAAATTGTGTGTAAGAGCTGAAAGGCGTTCCCCAAGCTTTGAACAATCAGAAAACACAAACAACTCAGTGTAAGTAGCAGGAGAAGTTTGTTACTATAACATTAACAACACACAACTCCTCGCAGCTGTCGCAATCATATGGACCTTTTAGTCTGTCTCTTTCGAAAAGCAGTACTAGACTCGAGCTTCGCTCCGGTTAGAGCTTGTCAGTAGCGAACACAGTCGTGGTTAAGACGATGGCCACGCTTTCGAGAGGAAAACCGTGTTGACCTCTGCTTCAATGACTCCACATTAGGCACGACTGAATCATCGCATGAAAACGGTCAGCCACATTTTCTTGTGAATAACGCCTCATGAAAAGGCATTAGGAGCTCACATTCCGGTCATAGTAAGAAAGTGTGTTATCGATAAACTCCATTCGAAGGGGGCTGACTGGAAAGTCCATGAGGATGCGACAGCTGCAAGCAGTTATATGAAGTCCAATTGATATGTTAAAAAATCCCTTGCTACTTACACATTGAACTTTTTTGCGTTTTCTGATTATTCAAAGCTTGAGGAAAGTTTTCCAGCTCTTACGCACAAATAACTTTCCATATAAAGAACGAGGAAATTACCGGTTCTCAAAGGAGGAGAAATATGGACAGACTGCGAACCTATCATTTGAGAACGGGAAATTTTTTTAAGGAGTCTGTTTAGTTCGTTTTCATTTATGACTTCGAAGATTCATCAGCTACGAAGTGTAATGTTGAGCTGAAAAATGTTAACGTAATTAGACGAAAGCTTCAATTTACATTTGTACAGGCGTTTATTGGCAGAGTTCGATAAAACTATGGAAACTAGCTGTCCTATAAGCGTAATTTGTGATTCTAACCCTACGAACAAATGGTAAATGCTGGCCACTAAACTGATTTGTATAGAGTTTGCTAAAATGGCCATTTTATAAATCGCACATTTAAAACAATGACAGTTCGGAGCAATTCATCGGCCTAATTAAAATCGCTTTGTCTATGCTTGGACATCTACATGTTACCCGTTTTCACAAACTTAACACATGACCATGATGTTACCGGTACACCAAAGTCGTTTCGGTTGATATGCCATATTCATCGTCCATCTCCACTTCATTCACGTCTTAAAACACGTTTAGACTTAACAGACCTATTCATCATCGATGAGCAGTTGAAGTGTGACCGAAACAAATACCAGGTGTTTGAAATGCTTGGAAACCTCCACTGTAGTCATGGGAACACTAATATAGTGTGAAAGTTGTGTTTTCTGTTTCATCATCAGATGAAAATTTATACGATAACTGTGAGAAAGGACATTCAAGAATCGCACCAAAACCGATAATACAAACCGAGAACGGTGTTCAATAAGAAATTTTCAAAGAGAATGACAACATGGTGCGCTTTAAAATAGTCCTCCTGCTAACAAAAACCGTCGATTTTCCGAAAATTTGTGAATTTAATTTTGTTTGGTAGAAGTCAAGCTGTCCATCATCGCGCTCAATGACAACAGGGGGGAACACAGATCAAAAGTGAAGTTACTGCTCAGAAATATATACCAATTTATGTTTTCTGGGGGAAAGGGTTGATCCAACGTAAGAAGTGCATTTTACGTCACCACGAACAGCGTGTAGATTTTGAAGCGGAATATTTTTGTGTGGCTACTGCGGTAGATACTTTTTAAGCTTAGTAGAGAAGACAGGTACTGGATACTTCACTTATTTTCGGTCAGCTGCAGCTTGAATCGATCCACTTCAGTACATTCATTCAATCATTTCCGGTCTGGAAGGCTCGTACCAAGTGGAGTCAGAAAAATTAGTATCAATTGCGTGCTTGGAATGTTCACAACACAGTCAATTGTTTCTGAGATCAAATTGTAAAACGCTTTATTTGTGCCTCAGAAAGATAATATAAACAAGAGAAATAACGTAGCAAATTGCCTCGGTCGGCTCCCAAAAATTGATTGGGATGGAGATGTCAACGTTAGTCACGTCCCACGAATAAGCTCGTTTTTTGCAGGATACGTGCTTTATAATAACTAACCTAATCTAAGCACGATCAATAGCAAGGTATGACGATAATCATACGTCAACACAAAAGTCTTCATCAGAATTGCTGACCCAAGCTATAGCCATGATAGTTAATGGGCCAACTGAAGTGGTTATGTTATAGGATGGAAAGTGATGGGAGTTAACCCAATCCACAAAATTAATCACGAAGAAAACGCCTGTAAGTGTTCAGTTGTCCGACTCACATTGTTGTCTCTGAAAGCGCCCAAAAGAATTTTAAGAGGTAAGATAGCACACCACATCACAAACCAACGAATCTTAGTGACTTAACAGCATGGTCTCGCCCAACTAGTGTACTGTGGAACCCAACGGAATGCACTGATATAAATATCGAAATAACTGGTATCTTTGGTCTTTGAGTAGGCAACTTTCAGAGATGTTGGATTAATAGATAAAACAAATATACATTTCTGTTTCATCATTAGTTAAACCACTGGTATAATTTTTTCAAGTTACAATCTTCTGTTTTGTAGTACACAGTTGATGACAGATGCGGAAGGTTAGCTGGCCGCAAACTGGAGGTAATAACTTCTCTGATCATTTTTTCCGGGTAAAAGACATGCTAACTTGTGAGTCGCTCTAAACCTTACAAAATTGTTTTTGTGGTTGACTTGAAGCAAATCATTCTGATGAATTTCTGATCAAGTGTAGATGATGGGAAGGCCACCTCAATTATTTTCAAATTGTATTCTCATCTAAGCCGAACAAACATCAGTACGATACAATCCGAATGTAACATTTTGTTTAGCTGTGTCTTCTAAATGTTCTGAGCAGGGTCATTCAAAACAGCATACAGCTTTGAAATTCTCTCTTCTTATTCAAAAAGTACATTGTTTCGAGGACAGTTGAACAAAACTGAAACGATTTCGAGAAAACCAAACTAATTCTTAGAAGTACTTCTCGGGTCCTATGGTTCATATGTGAAACAGCTCAACATGTACCAGGCTTTCCTTGAAAAAAAGGAATTCTTATTAGTTGGGTCTGTCAAAGTTATGGAAAGTCCCAGAGCAGAGGGGCTGAGAATGACATTGATCTGAAAGCTACTGTAACTACAGTAGCTAATAAACATGAGCGTATGCTGCGAGAAAGTTACGGCGGATCCAGCAGTTTATTGCACTGTCAGCAAGTATATTCCAACGATCTGGTGTCATGCTCAACAGACCGAGCAACAACCTTGCCAAGGAGCCAGTGGAATAACCATCCTCTTGCTATCTCAGTGAAATATAATAATCATCAGATGCGTGATATGCAAATAACTCAAATATTCTAAACCTTTCAAGAACTTATGGAGAGATTACTTTCATCCAGTCCGGTGGAGCATATAGGGTAATTTAGGAACCTGGAGATACGGAACCAAATCGGAATTCTGTGGGTCCTATGTGGTTCTTATGTAGTTTGACTACTTATACAGAAACTACGGTCTTTATCATCAAGAACAAAACCTACGCGACACAGCTGGCCTGATCATCTTGCAAACAACCTCAGCTTTCTCACACATTGTGTTATTAAGTTATATGAGTGGCTGTCCAAAGTACGTGCGAAAGAGGATGAGGATGTTCCAAAAAACTGGCCAGTCATTCTATTTGAGGTACTGCAATAAGCAGAGAAACCGTGTACCTTTTCCATGAACAGTCTTGCGTTTAGAAACAATGTACAAAATGCAGGGTTAAAGGAAACCCCTTGAGAAGTGCACTGCACTAATGGTCGTGAGGGACGTTTTCGATAACATTATCTTTTATGAAAACGCATCAGTGGTTGACACTTATGTTCAACGACTATACAACCAAGCAAGCTCCATTTGGAAGGTAAAATACGGGGCAGGAATGGAGTTAAAATTTCAACGAGGCCTCAATGTCCCACCTCAAGCGAGAAACATCGAGGTGTCCACCTAATACAAAACGAAACAACCAAGTTGACAGTGAGAGTAAGGCGATATAAGTTAGACAGTTTCCAAGTGGTTTCTATTGCCCTACATCGTCAAGTGCACTCACCTTACAGGTAATTCGATCAAACAGTAACAACGTCCAAACTAGTAGGCCCGATCGGCTAATCTTTTTTTCAATCAAATACTATGAATCACAAGGATTCCAATCCAGAAAATGAATCCGACCAACAGTAGCCAACCAAATAAGAATCGACCATATCTTTTCTAACTGAGTCATCAATCGGATAGGACAAAGATTGCTGAATGTGATAGACGAGTGGTTGATACCATTCATGAATGACCTAACTACTCAAGTCCATGCGCTCATAAGGAGAAGACAAGTGAAATTCCACAGCCCTCACTTCCAAATATCCGCTTAGTAATCGCCTTATCGCCTACTGGCTGATGAGTTCAATTTGGCACAGACAATAGTCGAACAGTCCAGGACGATTCACGTCTACAACATTAAGCGGCTATTTTTCACGGCCATCTCTTTCATAATCGCTTTATGCACGCACACTGCAAGTTTCAAAAGGATGCTCCTCTACGGCTGGAGATGAGCTAGATTGGCTAAACCATCCTGGCACCAGAAATACGGACCTTCATTACATTTCTAATGACCCCTTCATCACTAATGGCTCGGCTTCCTAAGTACAAAGACAGGCCAGAAGCTTCCACCAGGTCATTAACAAACACTAAGCAGTCTTGCAGAAACATTTCACACTTTGAGACTACAGAATACGTAATGAGGTATGTGACAGAGCACAAGATATTGTCTACAGTTGTTCATGCAGCATGGAAACTGTCGAACAGCAACATCTCACTAACGTTTCACCAGGTAGGGAGATCTACGGCGACGTTCTGTAGGCGCCATCGACAGATCTGTAACATTTTGCCTATAACAAAATTTATCCGCGGTAGTGAAAATGAACAGCCCTGGAGCACACCGCAATTCCCGTTGAAACTCAGACAATTTGCCATACATTCTAACCTGGCTTGAAATCAAGGAGCGGAGTGGCATTAGTACGTTCACAGCGTTTAGACGAATTCAGAAGAGCTGATCTACCTACTGAATCGAACGCGCCCTCGTAGTTAGATTTAACAAAAACCGAAGTGAAAGGATAGGAAACATCGCACAGCGTGATGGGTCGCACTCAGCAACAGTAACATCGCGGAAATGCATTTGCCTATGTCTGCAGGTGGAAACGTCCGCTTCCCACTGAGTAAAATGCTCGGGGTAAACA
Source organism: Paragonimus westermani (assembly GCA_008508345.1). Classification (NCBI taxonomy): domain Eukaryota; kingdom Metazoa; phylum Platyhelminthes; class Trematoda; order Plagiorchiida; family Troglotrematidae; genus Paragonimus; species Paragonimus westermani. Next base: position 10,719 of record QNGE01004092.1, read on the forward strand.
GCACCATCCTGGGTGTGACCATGCTTGAGAACATCGAAAACGGAGTCGTTCAAATTGTGATCATGCATGAGAACATCGAAGACGGAGTCGTTCAAATTGGACTCCTCAGTTGCTGCCGAATGGATCACCCCGTGTGTCAACACTTACACCAATAACTTATGGTACGTTCCAACGCCAGTTCAGATTACTTAATCATGTGCTTATGCGAACTGTCTAACTGCTGAGCGCAAAATCCAGATCCTTACGTGGTCTTTGTTCAGTTGTAGCATACCGTCTTCGCTTGTCTCTCATCTGTCCAGCCACTGAGATTCACAAGTTTGTTGATGCATTTTCAGTAGCACTGCGAAAATTCGCACGCCACTGGACGCATATCTCGAGTTAGCATTCTCTACCAACACGCAATTGTTCACTGTTCACGGTGAGACTAGACCTTGACGTGGTGTGACGGCTTGCGCATCTCCATGACCTTTTGGGCTAAACTGGACAGAGTTACTCATACCAGACAGGCCAACAGGTAGAGGTCTGACAAAACACAGTCTCCCGGTCCTCCAGGTTGGGGGTTGGAAGATGGTTGGCATCTCTTCCGAAAAACGTACAATTTCTGGTACACCGCCACCCACCCGCTGCCTTGCGGTACAGGCTTTTGAGCCAAAGGCTTTGGTTGAGAACCCTAATCGTTCTCCTGTC
>QNGE01004092.1:14537-46868 GCA_008508345.1 Paragonimus westermani
TGTCTGTGAAGTGAGTGCATTTAATGACGCGTGGCAGTGAAAGCCGTAAGGGAGCTTTCTCGCTGATGATGCCTTACTCTCACTTGCAGCTCGGTTGATGCTGAATGTTTGAATATGGATGTAGTCATTTTCAGTAGTTAGGTCCCTTCCCGTCCCCTTCTTTTTCCTTCTCTCTTTCTATATAGGGTTTGCTGTTTCTTTATGGTTGTGTGGCAGTTAAGCCTTAGTGTGAACCACTGATGTATTGCTGTCTATGATGATGATGATGATGGTTCACTGTTCACAGACGTGCCCCATGTTGGCACCTCGGACCACAAGTTCTAGTTGGTTTGCCCATTTTTGTTCACGCTCAGCCTTGGATGCTCACGGTTGTCTTATTCCTTCAACTCTATCATCGATTTATGTAAAATCAAGAGCGCTGATGGAGAGAAGCTGCTCCAACTGATCAAAAAATCTGGAATTCAAACGTCAACCGTCGAGAATTTACGCGATTAATTTACAGAACGAAGTCAGTTCACTCAATTTGGTAAACCATTCTCATCGTCACTTAACACTGGCCTCGGTTTTTTTCGGGATGCAACCCTCTCTCTTTTTCTTACTCTCATTTTATATTACACCTTTTCCAGTAGACAATCACACATTTGTAATCAAATATGCAGATGATGCGGTGTTGAGCGGCAAGCGTCCATCTAGATTTCCTTCTCTCACTCTGCTGGACAGTTTATCTGTGTTAACACATTGGTCAGAGTCTCTCAGTTTGTCTCTTGACTCACTAAAAAGTGGCTCAACTGTGAAAAGTCAGGACTTCGGTTGAATACGAACCAGCGACAGAAGCTGAATGCCTCAACGCAGCAAGCGCTCTACTAGCTGTGCTACGAAGCCACACGAGGAGCTCAGAAATTTCACATTTGGACTCGGTTATCCACTCATGTGGAATCCACCAAATGATCCAGGAGATCGACTGCCCCGGCAAGATTTCTCGAAAAGTTCTCACTGGAATCCAACAACACTACTTTTGAGCACAGAAACTGAGTCCAAATGTGAGACTTCCGAGCTCTTGGTGTGGCTTCGTAGCTCAGCTGGTAAAGTGTTTGGCACATTGAGGCATGCTGTTCCCAACGTCATTACAGATCAGGTTGGTAGCATGGAGGTCTTGACGGCTGAATCCTACACACTGTTTATTCCAGCTTTTGTCAACGCCATTGTGATTGTTATTGCTATTGTGATCAGTAGGACTGACACACTGCACATTTTACTCACAATCGAATTAGCTGAAAAAGTGTTCACGTTTTTGAGAGGACATGGACCTACAGAAGGAAACATGTTCCGTAACGGCTGATGGGCTTGTCGGGAGATCCTACGCGTTAGAATTAAGCCTCAGATGGCATGTTGAAGGTAAAACTTATTTGGACAAAGCTGTGAACTAAGTGACTTAACTCGTTTTGTGGTTCACCGTTGCAAAATCGAAATAGGAGCAACGTCCTTCACAAGGTACGGATGACAAGCTTGGTAATTTAGCTCACGAAGAGGGCCAAGATGATCTGATTGGGACACTCAAAGCGGCCTAGCGAGCACCCAAAGTATTCATGCACTAATCTATAATGGAACTTCAAAGTAAGACGCATCTTTTTATGCATATCCACCGAGAAAAAGAATGTTCACCACAGTAAACCAGTGAAAACAGCAAGAAAAACGTAGTGATGTTATTTTGCGTACTGACTAATGATGAACAAGCGGACCCAATGAACAAGGTGTACCTGGATATGATAGGATGGCCCGCTCAATTGCCATTTCCGAAAGAATGAAAAGGATCGCCAATTAGAATTAATAGAAGCGGCAGCAAAGGGCAACGAAGGGACGTGAAGATGATTAAGGTTGTGTAACGAGAACACTCACTTGTTTGATTCTGTGGCCACTCGCCACTAAAGGTTGCATGTGGGAGGGTGGGGCTGACGTCCGGACTGTGGGGTGGAGGTAGCGGTGATTGGTGAGCACTTCCATGATCCAGTTCGGTCGTAGCCGGAGAGACGGAACGACTGATGACCGGCGAGTTTGAGACACAAAAAAGAGGAGCCAAACGCTTGGGGCAGTTTATATCGATCTGCGGCTCGCTAGTCTCTCTGATCGCACCGCTTTGCACAATGCTCTGAGACGGGGTAGTTTGTGGTTCAGATGCGTGCACTTTTGGATTTGATGCCACCGATCTGCTCGGGTTGCTTCCATCGTGTTGTGGTATCGTTACTTGTTCAGCCACGGTCAAATCGATGTGGGAGCCGGTTGGCGTGGTCGTAGAACTGTCGGACTAGTCGAGATTAGAGAGCAAAACGAAGGAAAGGGATTCACAAGAAGTTGAGGCGTATGTATGTATATGCGTACAAGCACGGATTCGCAGCTAAAACGTAGTCTGAAAGGCATCAACAGACATAGTCCTCGATTTTTCACATGTTTCAGAAGGAGGACGAAGTCGGATAGGTTTCGTGTAACGGACTGTGTCTGTATATGTAGCTACTCACACTGTATAAGGTTAATTCAAACAACACGGCAAACCGTATGCGGGTGTACATTGCAATTATTCCGGCAGATTATTATCGGGTGAGATGTTTTGAGCTGGTAACTGGAGGTACGTGATTACGCAGATACGTAAGACACCGAAAAACTGCAATGAAAAGAATACCACACTAGGTGAAGAATAGTGATGTCCAGTGGGTGGCAAAGATGTCAAAGGAAGATGACAAAACAAGAAAATACGTTGTTTTGGACGGATCTTATTGTTTTATGCAATATGCTAACACGAATAGTTATCAAGGGCTATCATGAGTAATCGCGGAGTAGAGTGCAGTCCCGGGTGACATGAATAACTGGTCAAGTTCAATCCGGCAATAAACAGTAAGATCTGTCGAAATGTATTTCAGAACTGCTTGATCGGACATGCAGTGTAGGAACCGCCGCTTTTAGGGTTTGTGTGTAAGAACTACGGTAGAGTGATAATCCTTTTTGCCTTAGCTGTCGTACGTCCAGTCATTCATAGGCTGAAACCGATCAGTTGTATTCTGTGAGTGGCCTGCCAACGAGCACGAATCGACCACAGCCCCAGACGAGGCTGAGAAAGGCATCGCAAACACTAGATCCCAGTGACCACCAACCAAGTGGTGGACAGCCGTTTCGACCTAGTCGGGTCACATCACCACCACGCACGCCGGAGAATCGAACCAACGACCCGTGAATAAGCGGCACATTGTAGTCCAAGAACCCATACACTAAATAACGGGGTGATGACCAGCAGGGTTGCAGGAAGGGGTGTTAAGTAGTTTGCAAAGACTCTTTCCCAACCCCTTCTGTGGCTGTGGTGGATGCTTACACGTTGGCATGCTATGAGCAAAGGGAAGCTCACCAGCTAAGGGAGCTAATTCACATACCTTCCTGCAACCCTAGTGACCGTGACTTCGTGGTTTACCAGATAAGTGCTTAGACTACTGCTAGCGAGAGATACCTTAGTTTGATTGTTTTCAGGGAAATACGTTAGCTGAAAGTTTTGTCCCTGGATGTACTCAGACCAATCAAGTGGGTTTAAGTGGGAGATATTGTGTGGAAATATCTCTTTCATCCTTGTCAGTTGTCTTACACGAAATGTGCTGGTGGGTAATTAGGGATAAATTCAAACGGGTTCAAAACAAGAGACAGTCCTTGAAACAAGTCAAGTGCTCGCTTATCAAATCGTTCAAATTACTCCAACTTTCGATAGCGTGGGTAAGAAAAACAGTTGGAAAAACAAGTGATGGCTAACCTAGCTCTACCGTTATGTTGGTGATTATTTATCGGGCGACTGTCTATTTCATAGCTCAGTGTTTGAAAGTTCCAGTAGTTCTGTTATGCGTTACTTTTCGCATATGTGGCTAGTCACCCTGGATTATCGATCAGCAAACACACATTTCAGCTTTAGCCTTTATAGGATCGATAGTACTCACCACAATGATTACCTATTTGATATGATTAAAATTGAAATTTTTAGCGTCATAATGATCTAGTGGAATTGTGACCGGCTTAATCGAGTCTTTGCTACTTACTTTCGACGTGTTCCAACAGTTCATTTCAGTTTCGTGTACGTATGAACCCATGCAACGTCAATGAAGAGGGCGAGCACAACGTTTCTGCACAAAGTGTCTTACGTAATTTCAGTTGCTTGCTTTATATATTACAGTATGATTGTAGATTTAGAATGCTTCCATCATGGGACTTGGGTTACCCGTAAGCAGACTGTGTGCCTGTGAGTACGGCACTGCTAAAGTTTGACGTATTTTTTCTGACCTGTTTCGATGACTGATAGCTATTTCCTTCTCGTACATTCTAGCCACGAAGTCGCACAGAAAGTTGGACGTAGCTGAGCTGAGTAAAATGTGGGAGTGAGGTGAGCTTGCTTTGAAAACATGCTTGTGTTGACCAAACTGACCGGGCCCCGTGCATATGCAGTTCTTTAGAAAAGAAATCGGACAAAACTAGCACTGCCAAAGGTCTTCAGTGTCATGTGTGTCACAGCGTTTGGTCACGATCGATATGGACCTCGAGATGAACAGGAGGTTGTTCGAATATCATGTACAAATATTGTATAACAGGCAGTTTCGTTGTGAGTAGTATACTACTCACAAGTAATGTATTACCCACAGGTGACATTCAGGAACAAAAGGACAAGCCCCGAACACGACGGACAAGAGCAGACTATCGAAACAGTGTGTACATGATGTATGAGAACTTTCACCGAGGCGAATGACCACGTACTGTCACCCAATGTATGTGAGTGCATGTCTATCGTGCAAATGAGTGTACGCGTTTGTGGTTTAGTTTTTGACATGACCTATACAGTTCTCTGCCGTGTATCAGTGTATGGTTTCTGTTTGACTTCGTTCTGTCTACAAGTAGCACCCTCGCCTTTCTGTAATCTATTATCAGCATGGGATTCACAAAGAAACAATTATTTCTTATTTGTGGGATGTTGGTCACAGGAACCATTAATACGGTTTCCAAAAAACTGCAGCTCGATTGCACCGCCCTCGGTTACTACAATCACTCAGCCAATGATACTCGCACAGAACACCATTTTAAAAAACCCTGGTTTCAAACGTTGGTTATGTTTCTCGGCGAAGTTTTGTGTTTGTTCGGTTTTTTGTGATTCGATATCTTGAACACTCATCTCTTCAATTGGTATTTCGGTTTACCCGCTTGCTGTGATCTTCTGGGTACCACCCTGGCAGGAATCGGTCTGATGTTTGTGGACGCTTCGATCTGGCAAATGATGCGTGGCTCGTTGATCATTTTCGCCGCAGTCTTATCGATTATTTTCTTGAAACGACGCCTGTTCGCGTACCACTGGACTGGAATGTTGTGCACCGTAATCGGTTCGGCCCTGGTTGGGACCAAGTCTGTCTTTAATGGTCACTCGTCGCAGCACACTGCTGCACAGTCCGCTATTGGTATCGCGCTCGTGCTGGCCGGGGCATTTAGTTCCGCTTGTCAGATGATTGTAGAAGAAACGTTTATTAAAAATCGAGGTTTCCATCCACTTCAGGCCGTTGGTATGGAGGGTCTGTTTGGTAGTTTCATGATGATTGTGATCGCCTTGCCAGCCGTACACTATCCCCGGTGGCGATCTGAACTGCTCTTACGAGAACTTCATCGACGCAATGTATCAGTTGGGTGATAGTCCTTTAATCCTGGTCAACTGCTTTCTCTATATTTTATCGATCGCCTTCTTTAACTACTTCGGCCTGTCCATTACGCGCTATCTGAGTGTTGTGCATCGAACTTTGATCGATGCTTTACGAACTTCCTTTGTCTGGCTCATTAGTCTCATATTATACTATTCCACTTCGGGACGTTTCGGTGAACCATTCGACACTGCCTGGGGTCTTATCCAAATCGATGGATTCGCATTTCTTATCATTGGCATGTTGCTTTACAACAAAGTTATGGATATCACCTTCATTCCTTGTTGTGCCGAACGTTCGAATGAGCCTGTTCTCGTAGAAAACATGGAATCCGATCCAGTTGATCCAGTGCAGGAGGATGCAGAAAAAATGCCAGTCGCTCCAGCTCAACATCCTTACTATGTAGTGAACAATGACTAACTTCGATTTACATCCTGTCGCGCATGTGTGAGTTTGCACTCACAATCGAACTAGCCTTGTTTGCCCAATTTGGTTTACTCGTATTTGTTTCCCATGTATTTTTAATTGCATACCACGCACTGAACTTGTGACTTTATTTCGGAACTCGCATTTTCTCATCAACCACGGGCATGCTAATCCATTGGGGTTTCTCCGCGTGGGTAATACACTACTTGTGAGTAGTATACTACTCACAACGAAACTGCCTGTTATACAACACAAATAGAGGTGTAAAAGCAAGTGGATAAAAAGAACAAGTTGCTGCACAGTCTGAATCCAATCAAGCTGCAAGCTGAGTTGTGAACTGGACTAGAACGGTATGTTGATAACTGTCCTCCTCTAACGCAGGGTACAAAGTTTTGCAACTAGAAACAACACTGACATTGAAGTTCAACTACACGCAATTAGGCGGGCTCATTGCGTTATCAGAATTTAAGGCTACAGTTTACTGAAGCTGTGCCCAATAAAGCAAATCTCAATATAAAGTTCACTACCGGACTGGAATAGTATGACAGGCTCTCATTCATGACTATTGCGTTCCCCCATCAAATGGACAGATCAACCCGAAGGTTAATTCGCAGAAAAAGAAATGAACAGTTAAACACATACGTCTCCACAGGTTTGTCCTTCTGAAGTGCAAAAGGAGTTTTGGGTGTAGTCCAGCATACAGGCTACGAAAGATCTGCACATCGGATACTCCATAGGATGAAACAAAGTTTATTCGAGAAATATTCATTGAAAGAGATTCGCAGATAAAAATGAGCTCTCCAGTAGGAAACGTGAACCCATTCACATGGCGCAAAAAAGGGTCAGGTTACCTGCGAAATAAGTAATCGCAGATTCTCGAGTGTGATCGAGCCTACCTCCCCTGTGGCAAGATGTGTCGTATCGTTTAACACTAAACCCATACCGTTTACATGATCTTAAGATGTTTTGTTCAAGTCCTCTTCGTTTTTTTGTATCTACTCTACCATCCGTTGTCGAGCCGATTACGCTGGGAGAGCCACGTGGCAGCTATTGTATAAGGTTCGCAAACACTTTCTAAAATGGCTTCGCCATGGTTCGATTAAGCCTATTTCAAATGTAACCGGGTCCCACCTGATTGGCCATCGAATTAGGCAGAACGAGGCGTTTCGAATCACTTACAATGCCCGTCAAGCCCGCCCCAGATCGGCCAAAGTGCGACTGTTAACAACAGCTGGGGCCATCGTCATTAGACTTTATGAGCCATACTTGTTTACGCAGAAGCAATTCGTACAGACCTTTCATGTTTCCTGGCCATCTACCTGAAAACCAGCCAAAACCCGGTTGGACGTGAACCAGTTAACGCCGTCAGTTGTGGCTGGCTCATGTCACTCCTCCGCACGTACTAGCATCACTATCTCCTGTGATATGCCCCACCCGCTGGGACAGCGATCCAAGTTCTGGTGTTTCATGTGTAAATCGCGTAGACATGTAGGAGCGTAATGAAAATGATCGAAAACAGCCGGTTGCAGAATCGACTACTAATGAAAACTTACACCGCTCAGACACGAGATGTCAATATCATCGCAAATGGTCGTATACTCGCGATACGCGTAGTCCGAGGCTCGATAGGAAACGGTGCGTGGTCGTTTGAAACACGGGTTGCATGACCTGGAAAAAGAGAATCGCAGTCAGAAACACAAAACCAACTAGGAAACCGCGTTTCATTGTATAAATAATAAATACCGTAGCCGATTTGGTAGTTCTGAGAAGATCTAATTGCGAAAAATCTGGACCTCGGCTGGGTTTGAGCTAGCTACATTTTAAATGTGCACAATAGTGAGACCAAAGTTATGGAGAAAAATGTGTAAACGGATTGGAACCCCCGCACTTCGTCAGAACACTTTAACAGGTGCTGGACATCGAGGGCGTTAAATATGAAGAGTCTAAGTCTATGGGAACACACTTTTCACGTCATACATTGTGTGCACTGCCTCTTTGGATAGCCTTTTTTAGCTTGAGTCTGAGAATTTTTAGTCATTTATAAGGGATTCTTTGCTCAGAACCTTGGAATACGGCAGATCTCAGAATGAAGTCGTTTCCCAGTTTCTCCAGGGCTGTGAATTTTCACTTTCCTGAGTGTACGAATCAGATTTCCATGTCGAATGTAGAACCCCCTTTAACTTACCGGAAGAGGAGTGTGGGGATTGAGTGGCCGATATACAGTTATTAACCACAAGCACCAAATACCGGAATTGCATAAACGTTTACTGTTTACCGAGGGCCCGTAACTTACAAATCATGAGGTATCTTGGAGATTTACGAAGCAACTGTAAGCATCATGCTGCAAGCGCCCAAAACATCTATCAAAGTTGCTTGTCATCAGCCTAGTTGTGAATGGTACCTACGTTCCTATTCGATCCATACGGTTAGGAGGTCGATTGAAAACCGTTTCTCTGCTAACCAAATTTTTACGATTAATGGGAAAGTGTGAGAAGTAAATTCATACATTAATTTTTCTGATTACCTTAGGTCAAACGCTCAAAAGGACCCCGTGTTTCAAGTAGTAAAAGTGTTTGTAAGCTGACGATTATCCTCATAGGGGAGCCCTGGCAGTAATACAGTTGGATATCGCAATCGAGAAGTCTCAGGGGAGTGAGGTAGTAAGCAAACAATGGTACAGTTTTTAATCACAGTTGACCCTCCCATTGCCCAAGTTTAGCAGGGTAGAATAAAGTCGGGTCGCTTTAAGCATCAGACTACATTCCGAGTCACACACGGTTGGCGGCATCCGATTCGGATTAGCCTGTCACAGTGACCGAAGCCAAAGGACGCCTGCGCTTATATATCACTGCAACTGGCTTGCGCTGCACCAATTGCAGTTCCACCAACACACCACATATCCAGTGTAAACCCGAAGGAATAAGACCGGGAGGTGTGCCAGTGGGGCCTTTCTGTCCAGCCGGCCAATGCTGGTTAGCCACTTGATTGGCTAATAAGGAAAGGAAACTCTTATCTCTCGGAAACTAAACAGAGAGGCTGCAATGACGAGATCTACACTGAGAAGAAAGATTTTTGAAGTGTAATACAAGAAGCGTTGCAGTATAGGGGTGCAGGTTAGTGCATCCCAGAGAAGATAAGGATGAAAAGCAAAGTTCTCATTGGACTATGAAAAGCCAGGCAGACAATTCATCATACATTACATCAACAAAGCCGGAGAAAGGAATGGGTAGAAGACCACAGACACTCAGGTTTCTGAAAAGAAGAGCGGATTAATTGTCAATGACCACGATGTTGGCCGATGCAGTCATTAATAGAAGTAGAATAAATATACTGATATGATCTACACAACTCGAATCTGGAGTGTGAAGTTACGGTCACGTGGAAATGATCGCATCCAAACCAGTTCAACATGTGAACCTTGTTGCTATTTCAAAAAGCTGCGGCGAGAGCAACTTATTCAGAACCCACTTGGTACTAAGCAAGAAACTAAATACTTTTGCTAGTTGTAGCATTTGTCAGGATTCTGTTGGGGAACACCTCTTTGCTTCAGATGTAATTAGACAAAATGATAATGACTGAACGTTCCTCAGAAAATGAGAAGACTGCGAGTGGGCCTTTTTCTATATTGCTGAAAAAAATAATTAGCTGTGTTTCACTTGGATTTGCGCGAAAACAATCAACATACTTGTAACTTTACGGATTCTGTCAGGTACTGAGTTAGAAGGCGATGTGTAACGTTGGTATGGAATTGTTCTTCGTGGTACAAACAAACACTTACCGCAAAAGCAATCGATTCAGACATTTTCACTGAGTTGTGTTAGAATGGTGGTTAAGTGGAGCATAACCTCAGGGTCGTTAGTTATTGATATCCGTTGTTCCGCAAATGTCATCAAACAGAAAAATTGGGAAATATGTACAAGGAAATCGGAGAACCCAAACAACGAGGGTGGAGGTAGCTAGTCTCTTGATTTGGCGAAACGTGACGGTGTGCACAAAAGAAGGAAGGTATGCCCACTTCGGTTTTGGCGGTCGGTTTACTTCGAGCATGTAGTGATCGTCCGAGATGAATCGTTGACGATGATCATAAGTGAGCCTTCTTCTGACAGAATAGATGAACGAACAGCTCGGAAATTATGTCAGTCACTACAGCCCATACGCTGGTTCACCATCCAATTTTATTAGCTGCAAAATGGCCCACAATCAGCAGTACCAAGAATGGCGATAAAGTAAATCAGACAATTACTGGGACGTTCTAAAAAAGTCACAAAATTTAACGCTGAATGTTAGAATTCTGCAAGCCCATGAATGCACCATAAAATGCTTCACAGGTGACAGACAACCTTGATTGATTGTCATATTCTTAGTGCACATCTGAGTTATATCAGGCAATCTTTCTGCATGGCGTCTTTCGGTATTACTAGGAAGTCTGCCTCTTGCCCCACACTCAGCAACTTTGATACGAACAAGGGACCCTGAAAACCGTTTACAGCGGTGATAGTGATTCTCACCATACTCACTCAGCCCAACAATAAGTCAGAGTAAGTCTATTTGGGCGCGATACAACGCGATGTCAGATGCCGGGCATATAATTAGTGAGATTTCGTGTTATGAATACTAAGGCGCCCTGATATGCACAAAAGACCGCTTGTATTCAATCTTGAGACATGAAGTAAGAAGACTTTTTGATAGAAGCTGACTGTACACCCGATTACTTCATAAAAAAGCATACGAGTACAAAGTAAACAGATGTGTGGGCTCGACACAAAACCGTTCTCGAAGTGCACTCACTCGCTCACTCGGTCGCCATTCACAGTCAGGTGTGCGGGAGCGGGAAACGAGAATCTAGACAGACGAGGTTTGTTCGACACCATTTTCCTCGTAGACGGCGACGGAGATCGGTCACGAGGAGCGGATGAACGACTGTGCTGAGACTGATAGATGTTTGGCTGTTCCTGTCCTGAAACTGATTGACTTAAGTTTTTCAGATAGGTGGTAAGTCTGTCTTTCAAATCACTAGTAGCAAGGTTGGGCAATCTGGGCAGCGCCTTTGAAAAATCACCATGAACGGGTGCACCTGTGGAAAAGTAAAGAAATAGGTGATCGTGACAGCAAAGAGGTTGGTAGGGTTTTCAGATGATCACATATTAAGCAGTGATTAATGATCGGGGGCGGGGGGTCAGTTGCTGTAAGTTGAACACCACTCACAGCTGAACACATCTTCCATATAAGGATTGGTACTCCCGGTCCATCATAATCGACAAGGAATACTACACCCGAACCTCACTCTTGTCAGGATTCATCAGAGGTGTAAATTATTTCGCTGAGGACAATTTCTACTACAGTTACTTTGCCTATGAAGGGGAGAAAAATAAAAAAGAGTCGTACATTGTTCGCTCAAAAAGAAACCCGGTCCGTTTGAATGCGAAAGCTATGGTCAAGTTTGTGTAGTGCACAAATTCCATCCTAATTGAGTGAAACTCAGAAGGCGTATAATGATTTCAGCATAAAACAGAGGTTTAAACCACTTAAATGCTTCAATGTTTAGACGCAGAATGGTGCAACATGATAGTATTCGTAAGCAGAGCATGAGGGTTTGCAATGGGGAACCAAACGGAGAAATGTTGAGCTGCCCATAAGAAGTTTTCTAAATAATTTGGGGCCAACTGCTAAAGCTTTTGGTTTCGGGGTTGGGATCGAACGAACGCAGTAATATAACTCATTCTGACACCTCGTTCCTCAAAACTAAACAGCACAACCAACAGTCAATCTACATATTTGGGAAAAAGGTGAATAATTACGAAAATACACATACAACTGCGCAGACAAGCATTCATGTCCGGGGCCCCGTTGCCCCCGTTGCTCCACGCACAAACACACGGTATCTTCGCGCTCTCACTCTGTTCGACACACAAAGCAGCCGAGGATTCGAGTCCAGGCTGGCTGCCAACCAAGACAAACAAACCCAACATGCCAATTCAGTCGCGGGATCCGATATTTGATCGCATCAATCTACCTCCCTTTACCTCGCCATGCACCTGCACAACAGCTAGTGTAAGAGATATAAGCCTAATCAAGATTCCCATGTAATCATTTCATCTGGCAAACTGGATATTAACTACGGCTGGAATAAGCGAGTCGACGAATCCCCAGACTTCATCTATTCTCATTCATACACACTTGGGCAAACAATGATCAAGGACTTTTGGGCATTATATGATTAGTGTGGACGAGGTGTGAACAGAGCACGACTCTTAATTTGGATTTCTTGAATGGTAGTGAGCGTAAGCAACCAATAGATATGCACACACCCAAAATGTCACTGCAATGGGTGTTGTTTACCTATAGGTACCGATCACTTAAGTGGCCTTTTCTGAATAGCGCTCCTTCGCTTTACCACCATAGAATCTGAATGAGTACAACTTCTTCGAGCACGACAGGCTGACCGAGATAGACAAGAAATGTGATCACCTACAATACAACGGAATTTTTGAAGCGATAACTCAATATTTTACATTAGGATGGCGAAGGGAGGAGCGGCACAATGGTGGTATGCGCACTACTCCAAAAAATACTCACTAGAAAAGTTTAATAGGCTGTGAAACGTAAGATCTCTTACTGGTGTTGTTCAGTTTTCTTCCGCCATATAGTCACTAGAACAGAGACATCGGGTGCTCTGAACTCCCAACGAGCAATCGTGACCATCATTCTTGTTCCGTTCAAAAGCCAGATGCGCACGACAGCCACAACAATAGAAGCGCCCTCGGGGAAAAGCAAGTTTCTCACTCAATGGTTCCCAATGAGGTTCCATACGACAACCCCGTTTCTTGTTGTCTCCCAAGGTAGACCTCTGAATCGGAATCTTAGGTCAGAGTCCCTCAAATCAACCCCCTTCCGCGGCAAAACACTCTAGAAATATCAGAGGTTGCTGTACCATCTACAGTGAAAATATTCGGCCACTATTAATTTCTCAATCTTTATTACCCTCCAATTTTTATGTTTTCTAAGTACTTTTGGATGATCAATGCTTTCCAAAGTCAAGACAACTGATACACGTAAACGCCTTCAATATTATCGCTCCCACAAATGCATGTTAGCAAATCGATTTAAAGGACACCCTCAAATCTGAAGCTTGTTTTGCGTTGTGGCTATAAAGTCGACATACCTGAATAGTGTGTTGGCCTTCTTAGCCAACAAGATAGGGGATTGAACGGGCTACATACATCCTCAACAACACCTTCCTTCAATGTCTTTCGCTTACCGTCCAATTTCCTGCTGCAGATGCACTAGAATTCTTCCTGAATCGAACGGTCGGAATCGCTTCGGCCCAACGTGGTCTTCAGGTTCAATCTAGTCATCATAGCTGTACGAGTGTTAGTCACTAGTGAGCACTTCTCGGGATTTACGTACCACCTGGTTTAGTAGCCAGCTGCCACATATAAGAACCGACTTGGAGACGTTCGCCTCAGTTAGCCCAAACTCCGGTCAACGCTTTCTTATTAGTGGAATGAACCTATACTTCGTTAGAAGCCTATATTGTTCCAAATCAATAACGATTTTAAAATTGTCCAAAAAAAAATAATTTCAGTGCGGTCTGGCGTTCACTGGGAGAACTAATGTAAGACAGACCACCAATTCGGATATGGCAATCCCCAAGGCCATTGCTTTGGGCGTAATTATGCCCACTGTTCGAAAGACCATTGTGCACGGCTGAACGACCTTCTCCAACAAATACTCACCCAGTGAAATCGCAACCCCTGTGTTAATAAAACAGTAGTTGAAACCCTTGTTGATTTGAAACTTAGCCTGAGCTATTGGCTTGTCAGTTTCATCTATTACCACATTCCTTGTCCAAAGCAAATAGGATCAATGAAAAATTTATTCGAACACTCTTTTATATCACCCGATTCGTATAAACTTCGTGTATGGTGTCTAAGCATAGTGCAGATGAGAGGCTGCTGCAAACATATGTATCTTGTAGACTTCGTATTCGCTTTGTGCATCTCAGCCATGTACAAAAATCGGTCATACAGCACTCAGCTGTAAACAGCATCACTCTGTTGAAGACTGCCGTAAATGTTGGAGTAGTCATTTTTGCTCAGATCCTGTCATTGTTTATGTTGGCTTCGCCTTGCCGATTGCCCAGAGGCGGCACCCGTTCAAATACAAGATACATAACTGACATTCAAGCGGGGAGAATGCGACAGGAAAATATTAGGCAACACCAATAAATGAACTGGCCAGTCTAAGTCACGCAAAAAAGGGCCAAATAAAAACGGGACAAATCGCAAAAGATGTGGTAACTTCCAAGGAAGTGATGGGTTGTGATGGAGTGGCACAATTGTGACATAATAACAAATCTGCCAAGTCAGTGAACTCTATAAACCAGTGTCGATCGATTCCGTCTAGCTTAGAATGCGGCGACAATCGTCGAGGAATTAAAGAAAAACTGACTGAAAGTTGGCGTAGTGGACATAAGTACCATGTGGTCTTACGATCTAAGGAGAGAGACAGTCTTTCTGTTACGGAATAGCGGAGTGCCTTCCTTCGGACTCGTGGCTCTGTTGATTGAAGATTTGGTGTTAATGTTACCAAGACTCAAAACACAGTTGCACTGAATTCATAAATGGATTAAACGTTTTGAGAAACAATTCCGTTGGTTTTAACCGGATCGTTTAGACGACCGGGTCCGAATGTTCGGCCACTACACTTCTGATTGTCCTCCACCCGAAGCAGAAGTGGCTGTGTGCTTGAAATGGGGAAGCACAACAGGATCTAAGGCCAGGGTCGTCTCTTTACATGGATGATTTGGAGAAATTACTATCGGGATTGACAACACTTCATCGGACGGCTTGGGATAGTGGGGTGATAGCTTGCGCTTTGCGTTTAACAGACGTTATTCAGGTTTCCAGAAAGGGGATTCGAATCCTATATGACAAACACAAAGGTAATGGTGACATTTCTATTGCATTCAAGTTATCCACTAAAATTATACTGCGGCAGTTCACCAAACCCACAGAAATACAGAGTGGTGAAGAGCAGACAGGGTTCAGCCCCAGCCGAGAGTGCATTGGTGGAGCTTTTACCTCATGAGAGTCCTCGGAGCATCAACATTTCTGCAGACAAATAACAGTCATGATATTTTTTAAGAATATAAGTTGCTTCTGATTTGGTTGCTTGCATAACTCTCCGGAACCGTCTCTCGTATAAAGAACTCCAGAAAAACGAGTGAATCTCCGAGGATGTCCATTATGCAACCAGGATGAGCGTTCTTGGGAAGCCGCTATGAACGTTCAGCACTTTTAGTGATGTTCGCCAGAAGTGCCCTGATCTCTTATTTCCTAGTGAACTTTGCCATGAGAAAAATTCCGGAACGTGTGTTTAAGGGACCCGAAAATCCTGCAACAGAAATTCTTCTAGTAGTTGCACAAATAGATGCTCGACAGTCGGAGTTTGAATTCCGGATTCTCTGAAAACTTGAAGTAGCATCTTTCTATCTACACTTCCGAAAGCACCTCTGTGACCTGAGAAGAATATGAGAACGGCTCTTGATTTTCCATCAGGCGATAAGCTGGAATGGAGTGGACGGGCGAGAGCATGCAAGGTTGAACGTAAACAACGATGGGCAAACCGACTAGGATTCGTCCCGTTCACCTGAGTTTCCACGCAGGTGAGGGTGAATTTCACAACGAATTTCAGTGCTACAGATGTATATGAAATCGGACAAGATTTGGTAATTCATTTTTCGAGAACTGGTGTGATGCCTGCCGTCCTCCAATAGTCAGCGATTGTGTATTGTCCCAAATAGTGAGTGAATAACAGTTAAAAGTTGGCGTAAAAATTGAACACACTGTCGGGGAAGTTGCCAGTTCACCGAGTGACCTTCATAGTTGGCACGGTCATGCGCCACTTTGTCCTTCAACTCTTGTGCCAAATCTCTGGCACCACACCTACGCGCCTAATCGCTCACATCCCGCCTACGCGCACCACTGTTCTGTTCGACTCATCATTTGGTCCACCTTTGGTTTGGTCTTCTTATTGGTCACAAACCCTTTAAATATGATCTGGTTTGTGACCGTGTTGTCTTCGGGTTGAGTGAAGCGAAGGAACTCTGTCCGGCGGCCACTCTTCTCTCTATGTTCATGCGTTAGCCTCGGGTAGTTAGGTTGGAAGTTACGAACTAATCGTGCATTATCCATAGTCCGTTGTTCACTGTCGTTGCCCGTCGTTCCGTTATACGCCGCCCCACTAACCGTTGTTCCGTTATCTGTTTACGTGCTCGTAGGAAGCTGAACAAGTTACGACACACTCCTTAAGACAAATCGACGAAAGACAGTCAGGCCAGTTTGCTTTAGTGGATTTCAACCAGCTGAACTCTCAATCGGAGTAAACGGATGAGTGGAAAACGAGAAATCCATAGGAATCGAGAAAGAGTTATTTGATATCATGCTAAAAGTACGTATGAGCTCTTCGATGTTGACAACCAGCTTCTTGGCAGGAGTGTTCAATCCAGTAGACAATTTCGTGATTTGCCGAATCTCGCGGCAACTTTTATCACCCAGTATTGTGCTGGTGTATACGGAATCTAAACGATAAAACTCGTCTGGCAAGCTTTGAAATGCATTTGGCAAATGGATAAGCTATTGATTTGTAAACCTATTCCTTGTTCCTTCGAATTCTTTTGGAACACCGGGAGAGAAATCTGCCGGTACGAACTTGAAATGATTTCCGAGGACAAGAAACTTTAAAGTGGAAATCTGGGCAGAAAAACGAGTCACCATGAACAAGCAAGCTCAAGTCGGATAAAGAAATCATCTCCCTGAACCCACAGTAGTTGTCGGGAAGCGACTGCGTATGTCCGATTCTACAATCTCCTCAACGAGTGAAAGGTGTCTTACTGTAAACCGAGAGAGAGAGCCTTGCGATAGATTAGTTAGGTGAATCAACGGTAGAACGCCTGTGAACAGTGAACAATTGCGTGTTGGTAGAGAATGCTAACTCGAGATATGCGTCCAGACGCGTGCGAATTTTCGCAGTGTTGTGTAGGCCAAATGTAGTCAGACGGATGGTATCAAATCGGTTGAACGCACTGCATACAATACCTGACGGCCTGTCGAAAACATCCAGAAGAGCTACTGAAAATGCATCAACAAACTTGTGAATCTCAGTGGCTGGACAGATGAGAGACAAGCGGAGACGGTATGCTACAATTGAACGAAGACCACTTAAGGATCTGGGTTCACACTCAAAAGTTAGGCAGCTCACATAAATCCACCACAGGTCTGGTGAATCCCATCACTAACTTTCAAACTTTCACCCAGTGAACCAATTTGTGCTATGACCACCCCGCCTCTACTGCCAGCCTAAGAAAGATTGCACATGGCAAGGCAAGCGACGGATGAGCATTCGCAAGACAAACGATCAAATCTGTTCGTTTTAACACGTCCCGTCTGTATTTCACAACGAAAGACTTAGATCAACTGTAGCTCATAACATGCACAAGTTATAACCACGTATCCAGTATGTATCTGGGACCATGGGTCAGCGCCCCGCAACCTAAGTACTCGATAAAAATATGTGCGGTCTTCCACGGAATCCGATGATATCACTGAAATAAGCTAAATGGAGCAACTAGTCAATCGGTTTCTGTATACGAGCTCTCAGAAAACGCGAGTCAAGTAATTTGTCGGAGTTGGAGACATAAATTTAACAGACAAATAAAGAACAAAGTATTATCCAAAAAAACAGCCAGACATTGGCTAGAATACATGTGCTGACACAGAAAACCTTCTAGTGAGCCAACGCCACTAGATATTTTGAAGAGACTCATCCTGCTGAACGGTAAACAACACAGATGTATGCGCCAACTTACTGATATCAACCTTGTCGTGGTCATTTGAAGCAGATTGTGAGTGAACAATAGTCTGATAATTCAACAACCAGAGTAGGCTTTCAACAACTAACGCATCACGTTGAGACAGCTGCGAGTGGACTTCATCTGCAGTGCGAGTTCCGATAGTGGCCGAAGGAAACGATTCTTCTAGGCTGCGTAAATGATCTTGAACCAAATGAACCAGACCCCGAAGGTGATTCTGTTGTATATGAATTTCACCAATGCGGAACTGCAGATAATCCAACCTTCAGAATATAAAAAGAAAATCGGATAACTGTGAGTGGTGGAATAAACTACTGATAAAACCACAACGCACTGGAGCGAATAAGGTATCGAATGTCTATACTAGAGTCAGGTGAATAGAATGTGTTTCTGAATGTTCGGATAGTGCAAACAAATCGAGTTTTTTGTACACCAACATCACACATCAAAACGTTCTCGTCGGAAGTGCTCACAGAATACGAAGTGTATGTGAGTTCAACCATCACTTACTATGAAATGGTTCAGTGACAGGGTTGATTTAAATGTGTAAAGCTGGGGACAATTCAGATTTGGCCGATTCACATGGTTTCAGTCGTATGAAGTGAATACAAATAGGTGTGATTTTTAAAATGCTTCGGAATTTTGATCCGATCAAGCCTATGGTGCACTGACAAAAACGTCAACAGTAACATATCCGTGGCTAAAACTGAAATATTACAATCGTAAAAATACGACACCGGCTTGAATAGGGAAGAAGAAAAAGGAATGGGAAATACACAATATTTTTCGGAAAATTCGAAGGCTTGAAGTCGAACAACAAACACCAAGATGCCTACACCTTATAAACAGGCAAACGAATCGTGAGCCCGAGTAAAGTGGCTTTACTACTCGTCCATCCAGTACAAACAACCCATTCAAACAACCACAACGGAAAAATTCACACCACTAAACCCGATTAACTGTCATAGGTCCTAATATTTTCAACTGGACTGAGAGTCCTTCAGGCCTGCTGTTCTTAGCTTACTTTTGTTTACTTTCATTTTACTTAGCCTTGTGGTTGAACGGTCATTTCAAACCTGACGCCAGTGAGCTGGCTGCTCGGTCAAGCGATAAGCTAGCATTTTTAATACATGATCTAGCCATATAACTAGCCGACTAACTATTGCGCATTATCAGGGATTGGACGAACAAACTAGGGTTTGCTTAACCTATGATGGAGCACATTCTCTGAAGCTCCTACGACTAACATTGGAACATTATGGGGCCTATGACTTTCAATAACATAACTAGAGCGCAAGTGTGAAAAGGGCAGCATTCATGAAAAGGTTAGCTTCCTTACGGTTTTCACGACCGCGTTAACATAGATGTCACTGCTGCGCAGATAATTCGACTAAGCAAGAACGACAGCAGTTATGCCATTGCAATTGAATAGCGACCATCTTCCTTACATTGTACAGTAAAAGTGTGTGTGAGTCACAGATCCTCCGGCCCCACCCACCACTGATAGTGCTTAGTCAACAAGTGTAACTCATGTCCGATCATGTCAACAGTGATAAAAGTGGGCCAGATAAAAGATCCGTCGGAGAACATGAACGATGAGCAATTGTGAGTAGCATTAGAGTGGGTAAATCAGTCTTCTGTCAAAGTTCCTGAATCATTTCGTACAATGGAATAGAGCTGTACATCAGAATTATGATGTAAAACATCAGTGAGGTGTTGTAACCGCTCCAATCCGTCAAAACACGACCCTTTCATGTTCAGATTTCACCGCCTGATGCAGGGCGGAAGAATGCCACTTGTGTGGCTCCTGGGAGGAATTAGTATGCAAGGCAGCCAATGACATGGCAACTAAACAAGAAAGTATGTATTCCTGGTCTAACTGTAGCATGATCAATGTGGTTGAAGGGCCTTTACAACCCAACCATGATCAGGGAGTGCTGAGCTACAGTGCAATCGACTGGAGTTAACAATACGGTAAGTTTTTCGTACTCAAATGAACAAGACAGTTTGAATATCCCAAATAAGTGCTGACAGGATCGTACCACAGTCTTAAGATTTAGCAATTCGTCAATAGGATGGCAAACCGTCCTCGAGGACGGCTTTTACTTAGGGCAGGCGAACTCAAATGAGTTAACTAGGAGGTCCACTTACCAAGGTCCTAGACAACAAAATGAAGGCCACAAAAACTAACAGAACACTCACTTGCTATTTAACGCACTTTCTTGCAGCTCAGCGGCCAACTTCTCCTGTTTACACTCCTCGCGCCAAAAGTCGTCTACACATTCCTCTTCAAAATCATGTAATCGTTCTACTTCGGCCGGTGACAAGAACAATTCTAGGGACGCGGATAGAGAACACTGGGTGTGTGAATACGGTCCGATAGTCGAACACTTTAAAGTATAATTCCAGGAAAGCTGATAATGCAGTTCACATATTGATTATCAAGGACAATCTTGATGCACAACCTAAAAAATTGGAGTGGCGTATGAGAAGTGTCAAAAGATAATGCAAACCCAGATGTTTGTTTACGTAACGTACAATGTCACACCTGGTAACAGTGACATGGCGCTTTGCCAGAAAATAGCAACTAATACCAGACTAATATTAACAAGCATTCTGATGATAAAGAATAAGGTTGTTTGAAAAAAAGGTCTTGAGTGCCATTGCTAGGACCGCCTCAGTAGCTAGGGCCGATAATTAACACCCATATAACCACGAAAGACGCATCCAGTTTAGAAGCAACAGACAAGACAGAAATGGGAATTAATTCATTAGGAAAAAAATACAACTGACTCAAACTCATTGCCGTTTCGCTTGAAAAAGAAAACGCGTTCGATGAGGGTTCGCCTCCATGCCAGTCGTTTCTGTCGTTTAGGCTGCCTTTGGGGGTCGAAAAATGGCCAGGTTTTTTCGGTTTTGCATCCTCCCCCGGTGGCGCCTTAGAGTTCGCAAGTTCTATGGCGTTCAAATACCGGCGCTTTTTACGCAACCTGTTTAAAAGGATAAAGGTCTCGAATGAGTGAAGAAACAAGTCCTATGGGAAAATACGACATAAATTTCACACTAACGATGCAATAGTGATGCGAAACTTTCATATTTTGGGTTGGCTACTTCTTAAAAGAAAGTAGTATACTAATGTGAGCTAAGTGCAGTTTACGAGCTTCTAACCGAATCGGCCATACGCCATGCTCTACCACTGAAAGGATTGCGCATGTTCCAGTGTACACTGTTTCAACGTCATTTTAACATGGCCTGATACCGCATAACGTGGACGTATAAAAATGTCAGGTATTTCAAAGGATGAATCACTGGGAAAAGAATAATGTTCGTCACATCGTGTGCTCTTAATTATCCTTGGGAATGCGTACACGACTGAGAAAAAGGAAGAGTAATGAACAACTCATAAAAACGATAGGTAACAAACGGCCTTAATGTATGCACTGGAGAGCGCTCTCATGGTGAAAACCAGACGGAAAAAATCGTCATTCGCTATGCACATGAAAAACCATTAAACATGTCCAGGGTCAGAACAGCTGCTCAATGGAATACAGATTAATTGAATAAGGACAGATACAATTCATGTATGCAAACGGGTGTTTCTGTTAGTAGTGGCGAACTGTGTGTGTGTGTGAGTGTGTCAATTTCTGCAGCAAATTAATCCTGGGTGTCACCACAGTTCTAAATACAACAGAATGCCGGAGAAGACGCACGCGACTTGGTCTTACGTTCGTCCCTGCCCTTCGTAGAGATCAGATGACAATCAAATGGCAACGCGCAACCAACTGAAATAATCTGGCTAATTCTACCCTGAGTTGATAGGTCAATCAAATTTCACCGCGTCGTCCCCATAACATGGATGGTAGTATCAAGCCAAACTACAAAATATCAACTCAGACTCCTCATTTGCTGTTTTCTGGACAGGAGTCCTTCAACATGCTTGATGCGAGCAACAAAATCACCTACAGATCAACGCTATTTCGTTAAGTAAAAAGAAGTGTGATATTACCTCTGTGTGTGTTCAGTACGACCAATTCACAGTGGAAGATACAGTGTAAAAGGAACACGAGAGAATGAATTGACTGTCGGTGACGACTAACTTTGGTAGAAAACGGAAGATTGTTAGGAAGACACCTGAATACATCTCGCGAACGTGAACAGGTGCCTTCAAGTCTTCTAGAATCATTCTGGCGAGTTGTTTACAAGGCTCAGACCTTCATTCGTTTTGCCAGACCGAATTACAGATAATCTTCTGTGCAGTCACGTATCCCTATATATACCTGTACACCAAACTGCATAGACTATTATTCTCAGGGTATGTGCAACTTTCGATAATAAGTGAAATTATTTACTTTAAACTTGCCCCATACAAACCACACAATCGACTTATCAACGTCCCTTATTGCTCGATAGTTTTCCGGGGGCAGTACCAGAAGCTGGATCTCATCAAGATGGTCAAGACCACAACGGATGGGTTGTTGGTGATGGATCCTCTTGTTTTGAGTGTCCTCATTGAGGAGCTTGATATGATAGTCATTATTGAAAGTTCGACTCTATTTGGCCAAAGTGACTATGGAACCATTGAGCGCATTCGATGACGAAATTGCACCGCGGCCACCATAAGGGGAGTCAATGTAAATATCAACAAGATCATTCCCACTGACTGAGGATGAACCCAGATGCAACAATACACGCCAAGAGTTAGGTCGGTATTTCATACGTTAGCAAAAATCCGATTGAATAACTAAGTCAGATATGGAGGCCCCCGAATACTTTGAGCGGACACTATGTAGGTGTGTAACCGTTGGTTTAATATAAAAATAATTCATATAACACTGTTCAATTCTCGGTATCATAGGGTGGGACTAGATTAAAGAGGCAACTAACACATGGCTCACACTCTCCGGATTAGAGTTCATCTATCAGGCGTGCACCTGAATTGGCTAAAGCATTGACGGTTTATCTCAACTATTGACCAACAGTTGGCGGTCAAACAGAAGCCCAGAAAGAAATAGCACCGTTACCGCCAAAGGTGGGCGCGGAGGTAACCAACTAAGCCATTGGCCAACTGCTTGCAGTAAGTAGCTTCTAAGGTGATAGAATGCCTAGTTAGCAAGACGAAAGACCTTGAAGTGACCATTCAAGCAAAACGTAGCTTCCGTAAAGAAAATTCATGGGTAAAAACTCTGCCGAGTGTTTCTGGATGCTAGACTGAGGCCGTCTTGTCCCATAGTTCACCGACAACAACTTGCAATGCACCGAAAGTAAACGTGAAGCCATGCACAGTCACTATCAAACTTATGCTAGCTGCAAAATTGCACGCATCAAACTAATCGCCACCGTATGAGAGCGAGATCCTGATTTAGCGACAGACCATTTAAGTCTGACTACAACTTATGCAGAGATGGCCAAAACAGCCCAGACGACATCGAGCCTCGTAGAATAGATCCATGAACAGTTTCAATCTGGGGTCTAACCTATAGTGGACAATCCCAAATTAAACCCCCTGCGAAAAAAGCATGCAGACATGTAGCCCGTATCTAAGAAGACAACCCCCACTGAAAGTGTCCGAAGACGGACCACTAAGAAAGTCATGGGGCTCAGGATGAACAACTACTCGGGAAGGTTGGTGGGATTAATTCAGTCCTAAATCAACTATAAGTGTGCCAAAGAAAACAATATCATTACCGAAGAACTCACCAACCGACCTTCTTCTGATAACCAGGATCCAGCGACAGGGGGGTCATTCTCTTAACACTGAGTTTCAAATGAGCAGGAATGCTTTAAAGCGTATGTTCGATCTGATACTCAGCTGATTCGGTTAAGATGTTAGAAATTCTACTATATCGGCACAAAGGGAGGAGGCAATCGGAACTGCAGTTCGGTTGGCTACTTTTCCAACACATTTTCACAAGTCATCAAATGTCTATCTCTTTTATTGCTGTCTGTCTGTATGTGAGCTTGCCACCTGCACCAGAATACCCGTTCCACGTTTTTAAATTGTCGATGTTGATAGGTACGGTGGAAGCGAACGTCTTCTCCGTAACCGATTTTCTCCCTCAACATATGAGAACGTTTCCTCATATATCGTCCAACTAGCTTCATTTTTCGACCAGCACACAGACAGGAACACACGAACAAAATGTCATCAGGAACCACATCGTACTCTGATACTTTCGTCAATCTGAAAATTAATTTTCTGTGATCGGTACGGTTTAATGCCCTCCCTCTAAAGCAACACTCACTCCGCTTTATCAATGGGTGCGCTTTTCCATTGTATCTACATAGTCACTTAATATAATGTTGTCTAACGACGTGCAAGGGTTCGAATAACCTCGTTCGAAATTAACAGATCGCTGTTCGGTCAACTGAAACAACATGGTAAACCCATCAGCACACCCCCAATGTGTTCGTCTGTACACGTTCCCTAATTATCTTGTTGGATTTGTCATGCACTTTATCACGTCAATTATCTCTCTTACATATCGTGCCTAATATGTAACGTGCCCCGACGTTAATACTCATTTGACCTATATTTCAAAGTTTAATGTGAACTATAAAAACAACTGTTTATTCAATCAACGCCCGGCAAAAAGCCTGACATGGACTGCCCGGCACAGGGATTGGTGAGGACAGCCTGACATAGCGCCTGGCAGACAAACGTCCAACGTGAATAGCCGTTCCAACTCTGTCTGCAACCTTAGAGGCATTGCCACCAACACATTACCTGGTTCATTGTTTGGCATGACTCTTGGCCACAAAGACTGCTACAACAACCACTCGGGTTTTGTCACACTTCCACATGACACATCAAGGGGAATGACTGTTAACTGCCGCAGGGCATGTTGAACAACACATCCTGTCCTGAGACCGCCACACACACTAAATGCTACGCAGTCCTACGGTAAGCATCTTCGACCTGCACAGCATCATTCAGCACACGAATTACAGGCTAAAGACTACTCTCACATCAACCCATCCGTCCATGATATCCGCAAGCTCCCACTTTTAGAATCGGTGAGTGGCAACTGTCAAAGTCACTTCTGTTGCACCATCCGGACTTTGTTATACACTTTTTGTTATTCGCTTGTATTCGCCACACTGCTTTTTGTGTCATATGTGCATTTTCATTGGCGTTATTCACCTTCTGATCATAGTCAACTTTTGTGCCAATAGACTCTATAAACTTAGACTTTTAAAGTGGAAGGTTTCTTCGCGAACATCGTTCACAGTTTACTGTATTCCATCACTTTCGGACGTGCGATAAATTTCAACCTAAAATTCAGCTCGATTCAAAGCATTCTCTATATTCGAATTTCTTCAAACATTTCGGATTCCCAACTAGAACCAAATAAATCAGCAGTTTGTTTGTACAACGTATTGAACACTTTCCTCGAATGACAG
Organism: Paragonimus westermani; assembly: GCA_008508345.1. Lineage (NCBI taxonomy): Eukaryota > Metazoa > Platyhelminthes > Trematoda > Plagiorchiida > Troglotrematidae > Paragonimus > Paragonimus westermani. The sequence continues at coordinate 39,936 of QNGE01004092.1, forward strand.
TGCCTGCAAGATTTTTTAAATAGAATGCCAATTACCTTTTATTTACTGACGATATGGGTGGACCTAAAACTGGATATTTACTTCTCGAGGCAGATGAAGCGTGCTGAACCTAATCGTTGACAGTTTACTGCAGTAAAAGCAGTTTTCTCTTGAGATGGATGCGAAAAACGTCAAAAACAGGAGATTGCGTGACTTGTTGCCCGGAAAAATCGCTACATCCTATTAGATACGATAGCAGTCAAGCAAAGTTAATGAAAAGAAATTCACATACATATACAGGAACCAATGAAATCGTTCAGGTGCTATGCAGTTCCAGAGTGATGACCGCGTATTTCTATCGACGGAGGTATGGGTAGAATGAAACGACAGTTGGATAGTCGATCCTGTTGCAACGTGGGCTGAATGTAAAGTTAAGTAGGTCCGGGTGGATGGTGTTCGGCAGCCGGCTACAATGGAATCAGCTAGCCTCTCCAGTCACACTTCACTTGCTGACCTCTGGATATGAGAGAATCGTGACTGCTGTCTCCAAAGCCATTCAGGCAGTCAAAATTTGATGACTGCTTCGGTTCGCTGAAGCTGTCATCCAAAAACGGCAACCACCCCTCCACTAACAAAAATACATGGCCGTCAATCTGAAACTGTCGTGATAAGTAAACATTTTCGCTGTTCGCGCGTGTACGTGTGCACGTGTGGTCGTCTAGCCTGTCTTCTCGCTAACCTTATTTGATTCCGCAATATAAACATCGAAACTGTAGTACCTAATGAAATGTAGCTAGAGATGCCAAGCCGTAAGTTGGGCAGTCTGTTGTTGACATCTGTTTTCAACTTCAATGTTCTCCTATTCTGACATGAGAATGGAAAATGTTTACATCTATATGAAAAACAGTCGTGCCAATGTTTTCTCGCCTCAACACAAATTTGTCAATAGGAAGGCAGCTTACCGTAACAGATAGAGAAATAGCAAATAGATCCAAGATATGATGATGAATGGTGGAGGAAGCAGCGGACGAGACTCGTACTCGATAATCACAGCATACCGCAAATAGTTGTACACAAGTTCGGATTGCATGCGTACACTTGCGTAAATGTCGTTAAACGTCGCTAGGACCACGCTGACGAACAGAATTATTGCGTACAGCAAGTAGAAGACCATGGTAATGGGCACAGCTTCGCGCAACGGAGCGTTGATTGATGCCTCCGGGAAGTTGGCCGCTGTATGAGGAAACAAAGATGAAAAACAATGGTCACGAGAGTTACATATGTGGAAACAGGGGAGATAAGGAAAAGTTGCGTCCAGTCTACAAGAAGTTTTAGAAAACCCATCGGTTGTTTCTCGGGTATAACACAATGCCACTTTCCAGACAACCCACTCTGTTGAGGGATGCGTAGTTCAGACATGAGAATAGACTTCCACAAACCAAGTTGTGGACCTTTTAATTTAAGTTGCTTGCTACCACTCAACACTTCAAACTGTATGTGAGACGGATAACGCTGTTAATCTAGACAACAAGAATCGCAGTAAACGGCACTCGGGCTTTCAACCGTATGACTACCACTCGACTTTGGCATCAATCAATCCCATTAGAGCGTAGCCTCCGCATTCAGATGGGCATTCCGGTCAATGCTTTTAGTCAATCTCTATGGAAAAGAATAACTAAACTCGAGTCACGTTTTTGTTGGGGCGCACAGAAGGTTGAACTCAGACTCACGTGTCTCTGAGTGTAGCTTGTTGATTACCTTCAAACTTGCAGAAAACTGAGTAGGACGGAAACATGATAGGCTCTTGTGATTGTTGTTGAGTTCCAACGATATCCTTAGTAGGGGTTACAACAAGTGTACTGTAAGCTCCAGAGGACAATGCTGTGATGATCAGTTTCTTGCCTACTAATAATTGATCAGAGGCTGAACTAGTAAAAGTATAAAGGCAGAAAAAATGATCGAATACCAATGGTATTGAAATTCTAAGACAGAATGAAATGGTTGGGTAAAAGTAAATACATGTACACAAACCAAAATTTTCAGTATGAATTAAAAAACGAAATATTCTTCCATTTCAAAAAGCAAAAGCCATGCTAGAGGGGCAAAAGTGTGATAGTGGGTAGTTCAGTCAAGTGACCAGAAAAAAAACGGTAGAGTATACAAATGAATAACGTATTGAATAAACTCGACGTATACTATATTACTGAATCGGGACTCGAGGAAATGCACGGGTAACCAGGTTGACAGACGTACTAGGTTAGATACACACAGAGAAAAGCACTCACGATCAATTTCATCCGCGTACACTTCACCATAGAGCATGAAGTATGGTTTGAGCATGATGCCTTTCACTCCGTCTAGAGTGACCTCAGTCCGATTCGGAAACATAATACCCTCACGCATTGTGCCAAAGGCTAGCAATGGAACTAACAACAGGGTCAACATGGGCACCATCACACGCACCTGTGATGATGAAGAACAACAAGTAGGTCAGTGTCAAACAAGCAAAGTATGAACAAACAAATGTTTCTGAACTACCCTCATCAGGTATTTGCACAAACAAAAAAATAACCGAAAATATGGAAGTAAAACGGGATGTTGATCAACGTGCTGTTTAGGTTGGTTGGCGGTAAATCAAACGAAAATCGATGGTTGTTCTTGTTGTTTTCTATAGTGTCGAAATGCAGTTGACAGACACTGTTAGTCACCGAATGAGGTGCTAGTTTGAGGCCCAGGTAGATCCCGTGACCGAACGGGTTACATCGGTTGGAGTTAACAGCGAGACGATCCGACAATCCGATCCTTATTCACAAAACAGTGTGGCTAAGCATTTGTATATGATAATCCGGTGGTGCCTAATGGTACAATGACACAGTGGTCATTTTGGATAACTCAGGAAAGCGTGGCCGAAGTTCAATTGTATGCACTACTGACGAGTTTAACCGAGAGCAAAACGGGAGTCTAATGCTTTCTTAGAAAGGGGCTGGCTGAAGCGTCCACGGGAATGCAAACGCTGCGTCAATTGTGAGTGACGCTCAACTTATATAAATTCCAACGTTATCAACATACCGACGGTAGAAATGCATAACTTTCATCGTCGTGCGCAATTTGCTAAGCTAGAAGTTAATCATGAGCATGCCCGTCAACGAAAGATCCAGGAGCGATGACACAACTGCACTAAATTGTCCATCTAAACTTCCATTGAATGCGAACTGCACACCCAAAATGCGGCATATGAGAAGCTTCTTAAACTAAACAGTGCAAACGATTATCTTACATTAATAATTGTACTCACAAATGTACTTAGTGGTTTCTGATGCGAACACATTCGTACCAGTGACGAGACTTAAATAAGTATGCCAGTACTAGTAGCTGTGGGTGATCGGTGTTACCATATACCCCATCATGTTGCTCATAGGAGCATGATGCTATCGACGGTTGAATCATTTATACTCTCAATTGTGAGTTGATCAAACCCGGGGGAATATACCGTTGGTTACAAGCAAAACAGTGTTAGGTTGATGATTTAAACGAGCATCCTTGAAAAATGAACTACAGAACCTTACTTTTTGACACAAAAACGACCAAGTCATCTTTTTATTCTCGTTTTTCGTTCTCTGGTTATATGCAAAAAGTTCATGTTTATCCAAGTTTTCCTAAGATAATGGTCTCCAGTAGTTCCCTAAGCCGCAGCCTAGTCAATAAGTTTGTCTAGCTATCACAGCTGCTCTAAAAAGGCATACAGAGGACGACCATTTGAGTTCACCTTGACTACTCAAGGGAGAGAGACAGACGACAACACCGGTTACCAGCGCTAGGGCTTAGCAACCGGACGACTGTCCATTATACACACTGGTAGGAATCGATCATTTATAATATCACACTTTGATTGATCCATGCCACAAAGTTGGCACTTTGAAGTGTTGGCAAAGTCAGATATCAGGTCTACAGATCCGACAGGTCAGTTTATCATAAGACATAAAGCTGTAGTCAGTTCGGTAAAAAGTTCCAATTTATTTCCAGGGATTCCTCAAGAAATATTTCAAGGCATGTTGGCGTGGTAACCCCGGCTGGTCTACGTGGAAGAAACTACTCGTCTTCCAACTACACCCAAAAAGTATTTGATATCCCTTTTCGCCCAATCCAATATTGTAAACACGTTTGATTGCCTGTGGAATCGGCTACGTCGATAGAAACGCCGGACATCTTGGTAAGCGTACATTAATGAACACATACTAAAATGGTTTTAGAATTCGGGGATCGATTCTGCATTTAAAGCCATTACAAAACATCTTTTACAGAACAGATACTCAGTGGATCTGAACACCGCTCTAAGAGTGTTCTTTAAATCTAGGGTAATACAGGCGTTCAGCACTGACTGGATCCCAGTCTGTGCGTTTAGAAACAGGTGGTCACTAAACTTTTAGTAGGTTGGTAAGGATGCGACTACTTTCATTTTTTATGTTTATATACTTTACCAAACCAAAATTTCGAGACCGATATATTTTTCAAAGGATCTAACAACTGGTGGACTAACCCTATTTCTTTTCATGCCATTTTAAGCTAACTTGTTAATCAGTGCACTTTTTTAATTCCTGTTCGAATTGTACTGATTTTCAAAATATTTCTTATTCGTTTCTTCTGATATGTGTGGATATTCTAACCATATTTGTCTCTTTCTTGACCCGCAGCAATTTTATTAAGTTACACCGCTTCCAGGTTTCTTATCAATGAATACGCTTCAGTTAAACCTTGCTGCTTCCGGTTCGGTCATCCGAGTGACTGCCTCAGAAGTGATCAGATTGATTTAGCCTCGCTGTTTGCCCCCTAACACGCAATGTGCATGTTGATTTCGTGAAAGTAACCAATGATTTGTGATCGAAATGTCATCAGGCAAGGCAGCTCACGTACTGCTGTTCGCCTTTCTCAGATTCAGCACTGGAATCCAGTGTTTAAAACTAGAAAAAAGTTGCGTCCCCGTTTGGAACGTGCGTTTTTGCATGAAAAATGTTTTTTGACTTTCTGAGGACTTGTTTGGAATCATGGAGACCATTTTTCATACCAGTGCGGTTTTTTAAACTAGGAATAAAGATAACGATACGCTAACTACTCATCCGACGTAACAATATACATTTTCCTTAACTAAAATGGCTCGTTATTCCGATAGACGAATCAAATTGCGGTAACTTAGAAAAAAAGTCACATTCCGAACAAAATCCGGAAGTCCACTGGGAGCAGTTATACTTAACCAAGATTGCTATAAACGAGTGCTCAGAAAGGAGCGCTAATAAAAAAAAGTATGTAGAACTGTTTTGCGCTGTTACTAACAGTGGAGGGAGTGCAACCGTAACAGTTAGGCAGACAAAAATCAGGTGCTCAACTCATTAACAGAAGCAGCGAGCGAGCAAGACATGATTTCAAAAGGGCAGAAGATTTCACTGAATAGAAAGGTTTTACCTGAATAAACACTTTTATCGCTATAGTCTCATTTTAAAAATTCAAATCGACACGATGATCAGATTAAATGTCATGAGTCAGATCCGATTATGCGACTTTTAAGCGCACCAACACGAGTCACCGGCCTGACTCTATTTCGACTAAGGTAATCGGTATATAATCTTGGATATTCAACAGCTCGATATGGAGGTTTTGAAAGCATAATTAAAAGGTGAAATTGTTTTACCACTGAATAACGTTATTAGAAGGACAACAGTATCAAGACAGTATGAACAAAGTACAAGAAACTTGCTAGCTTCGTTCACTCGTAGTTGTAAATACCATACTATGTACGGTCCGAAACTGAGCCCTTTCAAAACTCCACAAAGGAATAAGGTGTCCTCGCAGAAAAAAACATTTCGAATTTTCTTCACAATATTTTGAGTGTTTTTTTTATCGTACTATGTGTGGTTTATTGTTTTCTCGCGGAACCTCTCATGGCGTACTCTGAAAATGGCAAACCAGTTTCTCCTAATCGTGCAACGGTTGTGGTAACCCTGATTACGTAAGTGAATACAAATTGGAATGCTTGATACTTCACCGCAGCCTCCAATGCTCAATTTTCAAACTCGCAAAGTAAATCAGATAATTGTCTCCTAACTTTGCATCATCCGTAAGACTGACCTAAATGGATAGCAGGGGCAGTCTACGCATGTAAACTCGAATCATGTGACGTTTCCTCACCAGCGACGTTGCCGTCAGACTGCAAGAGCTATCCGGCCTGCCACACAGTGATAGGTGACCAAGTCGGAGACGTGGTTAGTCGGACACTAAGGGAATATTTCAACGCGGTTGTGTAAAAAGCCCAGAGTAGGTAGATAATGGAGAGATCAAACAAACCATCAGTGAACGAAATCGGCCCGACGGGTGGGAAAGTGAAAGCAAAAAAGAAAACAGCTAAACAGACAGAACCGGGTGTAAGTGTACAGAACGTTTAAAGAAAAACTTGTGTTGTGGATTGGCACTCTGCCAAGTGAGTCAGACTCTTGAGTCATTGGCTCCGGGTAGGGTCCCCCAAGAAAGCCCTATATCCTGTTGTCTCGCAGGTCAGACTTTTGAGTCAGAGGCTCGGGGTGGGGTCCCTCAAGTCAACCCCCTTCCGCGGCATAAACGACCGGGAAGTATCCGAAGTCATCGTTGTCTCAACAGTGACATTACTAACCGACCACGACGTTCTCCTGCCGTTTTACCCCATATTTCTTCTGTCTTCCATGTGCCTTCGCACGATAATTGTTTTCTGAGGCTAAGACAACTGGCAAACATTGGCGCCTTCAATGTCCGCACTCTTCGACATGTCGGTCAGCAAACTGCTCCGGCAAGCACTCTCTCATGTCTGGAGCTTGATGTGTGCTGGGTGTCGGAGACGCGAGTCTACGACCCTAGCACAGTTATCCATTTGAGCTCACCTCTAGATAGCTGTCGATCCAAGCGCTTCTGTCTCAGGGTTTCTAGTGACAC
>QNGE01004092.1:53618-68479 GCA_008508345.1 Paragonimus westermani
TCATTCCCTACACCTCCACCGCTGCTGATGCAGCTTCCCAGGTATACAAACCGGTCAACAACCTCCATGACTACATTATCCAACATCAAATCGACGTGGTCACAGCAATCCTGCAGAAGCACTTTGCATTTTGAGGCTGCAAAGCGCATTCCGAAGTATTTTGCAGCCCAACCCAGTGCATATAAACGGCAAAAAATGGACGAATATGCGTTGAATGTTTCAGACTTAGCGAGACCCGTGAAACGAGACTGTTATGCTTGGGTTGCTCGTACCGAAAACGTCACCAACACACGCCGTTAAATGCTCGGCGGAACTGAGGCTCGAAGGCAGTTACAGAACAGATAATGTTTTGCTACTGGAAAACTCTGTGGAGGGAAAAGGAACTAAATATGTTTGAGATCGCACAAACGGATTTAACGAAGAGACAAGTCTACGATGCATAAAATTGATAATTGAAATTTCAGCAGATGCACGAAAATCGCCTTTCATTTTAATACGTGATCATTCATTCATACTGAAACATTCAATGCGAGAAGAAGCTACCGGGTAGTGCATTCGGTAGTCTAGAGGAATTTATAGGATTAAACTGCCAGTTTTATCACTCATGATAGAGAGAATTAACGGAGAAAACAGCCTCACTTCAGAGTCCTCTTGGTTATGTGATTGAATTAGATCATCCAGAAGGTCTAACACGTTCTTTCACTATGACGGTGATATAAGTCAGACACCATAAAAGCTCTGTGGGACCAGGACGGAAGGACTGTTCTACGTTCCTTCAGGGAGGGCTCTTGATTCAAGAGGATGTTCGCATACCATCTTCTATATTTGTGACCATCTGGTCACCAGAAACTGCTCACAACACTCCATAAAGAATGCTCAAATGTCCCAAATTTTTAACGTACATAACATACGTTATCGACTCGACGATTGGCATGATGAACGGTATGATATTTTCATCGAAGCTGTTCAACTAAAGATGGCCCATCGGTCTGGGACTAAGGTTAAACATTCGCAACTTTTTTAAATCTCCGGTTAGCGAGCCACAAGAAGGAAATGGCTGGGGTTTCCGGAAAACCTCCGGGAAGTATTGTCAGACAAACATAAACTACACAAAACTAAGTGTCAGAGACAACTGAAACAGCTGAACACGTCGATGGATGAGCAGATATATACAATCAGGTGTAAAATGCGAACACCGACTGATCGGTAGTTATTGTGAAGTTTCGAGTCCACATTACGGAAAATTACGCATAGGTTACCGGCTAGTCAGCATGTTTGTCTGCCCCTCGTTCGTCTTCGTCGTATTTGTGTAACCAATGAGGCGTAGTGAGTATCGAGGTCATTTATCCGTTGAAAGCATCCTGAGGGAAGAACAATTCAAGGATTAGCCGTTCCTGCTCCCCCATTTGTTAATCTGACCACCTTGGCGTCCGCCAGTTTGACCCCGTGACCTGTGGTGTGATTTCTGGTTTGCTTATCTCAGTGTTAAGTGATGCTGTCTGACTTGGTTACAGTCCTGGGAGGGAATAGAGTAGATCGCACCCGTTCGTACATGAGCTTCAACTGGATCTTTGGTTTTACAAACTTTATTTCAAACATTGTTAGCCAGTGGACGATGTTGACTCCCGGTTTCCCCAGATTAATCTCAGTTGCCTCGTAGACTCCGTTTATGACCTTGTTCTGGTGTACGCGTTTATGATTGGTCTGGGATAGCCGTTTGAAGTGTGTATATATATACATATATATACGCCAAAGTTATTGAAGTGCAGCTGTGTATAATGTACAACACCATTAATATGCAGTATGACACAGGCCGAAAAGAATGAGTCGCGTGCAACGAATCCAATGACAATGCCCAACGTTAGGCAAACGAAACCGGGAGTGATGACTGCGAACGTGTGTCTGTATGTGCAAGAGGTGCCAACAAAGAAGCCGACAAGGCATGATTGACAAACGATGCAGAGAGAGAGTTCGGCTGTGTAATGTGGTGTTTATATTCGTTGTTGTAACAAACATTAGACGACTTGGCAGGGCAAGCGTCTTTGGTGATCTCGACAATTGACCTGATGGACGACATGCGGATCAATGCACGTGTGATAAACAAATCCGAGTTGTCCGCGTCGAGTTCAAAGGAACGGAGATGGAAAAACAGAAGACAGTGGAAGAAAGAGTTTGTAGATGGAAAGTGAATGAGCCGAAGGCCGGCTCATCACCTGCACACTACAGTTGGCCGGTCACGTGCAATCAAGCAGAAAAGTGCAAACCGCAATGGACAGATGCACACAGGTGGCGAACTTTAATGAGAAACGTGCCAACCGTCCGAAATTCATAAGAACAAGGTCGACTGCTTTGGTATTGATGTGTTCGCCGAGCTTGGCATTTAGGTTGCAAACGTTTCATCACCAGGCGAGGTGACATCATCAGTGCTTAAGTGTTTCAGCGTATATTTTGAATGTGAAGATTGATTGGTGCCTGCTCTTATATAGGAAAGAGAGATGACCTACTAGCCTGGATTCTGGTTGGTTGCTTTCCATCGTGTTTGACCTCTGGTCCGACCCACCATTGGTTGATTTTTGTCTTATCAGTTCAAGTTACTCTGTTTGGGTTTACCGGTATTTGGGCTAGATGGCGTTTACGTCTCCTCAAATCCTTGATTCGCATTGGTTCGTAGATTTTGACTAGTTCTATGTGTTTGTTTATTGAACCGGTTGATGAGTACCAAGCTTCCAGAAATTCTCTTGCATGTTTGGTATTTGCCTGAGTAAGGATTTCTGCGGTGTTCATGTTGAAGGCGTGTCCAGTTTCATCCTCGTGGACGGAGATCATGGAAAATTGATCGTGCCTCCTGATGGCCAGTTCGTGTTCATGTATTCATGTTGATAATTTTCGTCCGGTTTTGCCGACCTAGTGTTGTCCAGTCATTGCAATGGATTTTGTAAATGACGCTTCTTCTGTCGGCGGGTTTGGATTGTTCTTTTGGTTTTGATAGTATCTTTCGTAATGTTGCTGTTGGCATGTGTGCTAGCGTGATACCATGTGTTCTCAGTAGTCTGGCAGTCATTTCTGATACGGTTTTGATGTATGGTAATGCAATTCGTTTTGTTGGTGGGTCATTAGAGTTGAGCTTTCCGTCTGATGAAGTTTCGCGGGTATCCGTTGCGAAGAAATACTCGGTATAAATAGTTTTCTTCTTTTCTCCGGAGCTCTGCGGTGCTGCAGTGTGTTTCAACTCGTTTGAACAGGGTTCGAATGCAGCTTCTCTTGTGGCAGACTGGGTGATTGCTGCGGAAACTAAGGAGTTGGTCTGTGTGTGTTTCTTTCCGATAAACTGAGGTCTCCAGTGTTCCATCAGGTTTGCGGTTGGTTAGTACATCTAGGAACGGTAGTTGGTTGACGGTTTCAATCCCCATCGTAAATTTAATATCGTTGAAAATGTTGTTTAGAAGTCTGTATGTGTCTTCAATCATTGAGTGTTTAAGGATTATGAATGTATCGTCAACATATCGTACCCAGATTTTCGGTTTGATCTTTGGTAGCGCGATATTCTCCAACCTCTGCATGAACGCCTATGCTGAACAACGTTTTCAACGACAGAGGAAGAAAGAGTTTGTGGATGGAAAATGAATGAACCGAAGGCCCACTCATCACCTGCACACTACAGTTGGCCGGTCAAGTGCAATCAAGCAGAAAAGTGCAAACCGCAATGGACAGATGCACACAGGTGGCGAACTTTAATGAGAAACGTGCCAACCGTCCGCAACTCATAAGAACAAGATTGACTGCTTACATATAACTCAGAACAGCTGCCATTATATACACAATTGTTTGGTTGTCTGAAACAATTCAAAGTGTACAACCACCAGGATGGCCGATGAAAAATTGTCCGCATAAAACAAAACCTCTACAAAGCGATATGGCAACTGAGAGAGTAAAAAAGCAGCAAACTGTTCAGATTTACCATCATCAGGACCATGTAAATGTAAGGTCCAGAGAATCGCCAAATTTGCATGAGTTCAAGAAAGCGCATTTGCCTGCAAAACAAAACCAGGAAAAGATAGGAGAACTTTAGAAAGAAGAAAAGGCTAGTGCACTTATATATTAACTAGTCAATGAGAACAACGAACCAATAAGCATGCAGACAAAAGAAGTTAGACATAAACCAAACAAAAAGTAACTGACCAGAGTGCACAGCAAACTATGAGCAGGTTTTTGCCCCACATGTAGACCGGGGTATAGAACATGCCAATATAACGAATCACAATCCCCATAACAGACAATGAGCACATGACCATGTCGTAGATATTCCAGAAGGCGTCCAAATGAATGAAGAGTTTTTGGAAACAGTTTGTACCTCGAGTGAGCGTGATCTGTTGCATAGCCACAGAGTGAAGGAGAAAAGGGAAATACTAAGAGAATGAACTCAAAATAGAACATCATCTGATAAACCAATTTGTTATGCGTACGTCTGTTCGCTTGACGTGTAAGGTGGGGAAAATGATATGAGACATGTATCGCCTAAAAGTTGTCGTTTGTGATTCCATCTATGCCAATATAAGTGCAGTCCAGAACAGAAGAGATCTGGATCCACCGTCTTCTTATTGCATGTAATAATACAGAATAGGTAAATAAGTCATTATAGTTTATTGCGAATTCGACCCAGACTATTGCTCTTTCAGTTTGACATATCCAGTGATGATGGCGTGACTGCGACGCGAGCTGAAACATGTAATGAGCAGTTCCGATAGAATGCTACGACTGGTTAAACACCACGACCATATGGTTCTCCATCATACATACACAGGTTATGTTGAGTCATACTAAATAAGGCAGTGGACCAAGCTGTCGTTCTGTGAAAACCATGTCGACAGGAATTCCAAAAACACCTTGCGGGCAAGATTGTTTAGAGCAGTTTGAGAACGTTTGAGTGTGATGAATGCGGATGGCATTTCCAACCCGAAAAAAGGTTCAAACTTAAATGTACCGCGACAAACGTGAACAGTGAAGGAATGTGACATGTTTATTGCACCAAGATAATCATTACCATCACCGTAACATCAGTGAGCCTGAACAGAAGGTACTGAGGCTCGGGTTGCCGCTCACCTAAACAATGAAGTGGAACGTCCTAGAAAACGTTACCAAGAAGGTTGAAAATTAATACAAGATTCGGTGGAATAACTAAAAATGGTATAGATGCAGACACGTCATTGGCTAAGGCACGCTGTCATCTCGCATAGCATTTCCAACCAGCGATTTGGGTGATCAAGAGGACCCCAGACATGCAGACGACACCTACCCATTTTGCTCAGTGGAGCGGTCAGAGTCATTATATATCATGACCACGTTGTTGCTTAGCCACCACGCGGTTTCACCAAACTGTTGGTGGTCTCTGAATACCATACCCGGTACAGTAAACGATCAGATGGCATACAAAGTACGTGACCCAACCATCGCCGGTTGAACAACGTGATTAGTTGACCAATTGATCATGCATCCCGAGCGTTTGGGAATACGCACCGGCGAATGGCCACATTATTCACGCGATCATTTCACTTAACATGGGCTAATTGGCGAAGAAAACGATGGTCATACATAGCAAGTCCGAACATGCTACGTTTCCGAACCACAGAGCAAAACAGGACGTAAAAAAACAATATATATTCTTCCTTTTAACAGCAACTGAACGCATTTTCGACATCACAGATGACGCGGGCTGGCAAAGGCAACTAGTGCACTTGCTATTTTCGTTGATGACACATCAACAATATTACAAACGGACGAGGTAAGTCTACCTAAGGATGTGAAACTGCCCAATCTTGATCGGTAGGTAAGTAGGAGTGGAAATGCCCCAGGCTTGAAGCGGCACTTCACACTTTGAAAGTGTGAGGCGCATTCCTAACAAAACAACCCCATCACTCACCCTCTTCAGCCTGGTCTGCGTGTCTTCAACAGAGACAATGTAATCCGCATACCCCCATACCAATCGCCAGGAAGAAGCCCAGCACCAAGCTCACTGGATTGCATTCGAGTGCACCTTCTAGAATGTCGTCCATGGTAAAATGGAAGAAGTGGGAAATCGGAAACCTTTGACGAACACCCCTAGAAATGATGAACGACAGAGACAATTGTCCATAAACCCTCCGTTTGTTTGCAAAGTAGGCATACAATGATCTCAACAGATTAACATAGTTTCCTGGTACTCCCTTGCGAAGAAGACAGTTCCAAAGAAAGTTACGAGCAACTGAATCGAAAGCAGCTTTGATTTGTAAGAAAACCACGATCGTCAGCTGTGTGTAAGAGTACCGAAGTTCCGAGATCCACCGCGAGGTAAAATTGTGATCAAAACACCCTTGACCGAATCGGAATCTTGCCTGTTCTTCATGTAACTGACTTTCTCTGGGTTTAGCGAGCGTAAGGGAGGAGGTATAACGGCAATAGTTGGAACAGCGAAACGGCGTGCTATATATGCACAGAACACAAACAGTAACGAGCAATTCGCTCCGAACGCCAATGGAGTTGGTGGGAAATTTTGACATACGCATGTTTTTTTATTAGAGATATCCTTGCGAAGCCAATTTAGTGGACCTCTTGGTTCTGCTAGCTACATTCAACGTCAACTGTAAATGCTATTATATGTTCGGATGCACGTACGTTGATAGAAGAGAATGGTCCCTAAGTGCTCAATCGGAAAATGCTAATGACGCCTTCAGCGTCACCGACCACGAGAACAGTAAAAAAAACAGCTGACCTTGATGGAGGCAATAGCATTCAAAAGCATTGCGAACCCACACACTCTATGCAGAAAAGCAAACGGTGGCCCACTTTAGGCAAATGTGACGGTTTACAGGAATCGGCAATACAACTCCTTGCCTCCCATTATCTGTTTTCACATTATCATCTGACCACTGCCACGAACATTGTGAGAGCAGTGCACTTTGACCCTTGTCTAATAAACTTATTTGGCTGCTGTTTTCTAACCTTATGTTGAAAACCTTTGAACTGGTCTTAATCTATTGATCTCTGAACGAATCACATAAAACTGTCACAACTTCGAGTCATATAACGGCAAACATGGGATGAAATGTCCTATCACATTACGCCACTGAAATTTTTTAATTTATATTAAAGACCAATCGGCAGCCACGTGCTTCTGCGATGAGAGAGAGAGAGAGAAAGAGGAAAGTGAAGGACAAGAGAAATCAAAATAGAGGGGATAATCAAAATTGGGCGGCGCCCAATAAAACGAGAGAAGGAGAATATTATATGCTCCCACAGGCAATCAAAGCTAAATGCATACTTTATGTAGTGGTGGGAAAGGGGTGACGCCCATTGTGGCTTCACTGAAGTAGGTAAAATGAGTGCACTAGCCATGTAGCGTTGTAAGATATCCGCACCAAATTTAGTACGAATGAAGTCAAATTGTTTGGACATCGTGTCTAACATGTTACCAATAAATTGATTAAGAATAACACAACGTTACGCGCAAGTTGTAACACTCTACCTTTCAACCTTCTCCCTTGGCCTCCCTCAGAACATCACATTAACAAAGGAACAGAGGTCACGTGGTGTTTGCCATGGTAAAATCAAAATACGCTGCATCTGAACTGATTGGTCGAATCCTTTGTCCATTAAGTGGGAGTGAGACTGATTTAGGTGCGTCGTTGTCTGGTGTTATTTATCCATCCATGTCACACTGTAGACGGGGGTTTGCTGTCATTGCGATTAACACAAGCGTGCTGTGTGTAAATGGTGACAGTTTCAATACGGCACCGCTCCGCATCGGAAGGCAGACCCGTATGAATCACTCGGGCTTGATCGAAACCTACGTTGGGATTCTCTGACAGTGCATGTAATGCGATGGCCGAATCCTTGCCCAGCTGTCGAAGTTGATAGGCGTGTTTAGGAGGAAACCTCGTGTGTCTCTTGTGCTCGGCAACACGTACCTTCAGTTGTCTGCTTGTCCTTTCTCTTGTAACTTGCATTGCATCCACCGCGTTTGACTTCTTGAACGCAATCTGTCTGATCGCCCACGGAAACCGGATACTCAGGATGTATCATCAGTCGTTCTAAGTATGTATTATGTAACCGAAATACAGTCCGGATAGCGTAGTCAGAAAGAACTTTACCAGACGTTTGTTCACGTAAATCCTTGGTTAATAATGAGCATCAACACAATACACAGCATGCTTTCGCATATCCGTTCTGTTTACGGTTCGGATGTACTAAAGTTTGTTCACGATATGGTATTCGCACAGTTCTGGTCGTTTTGGTCCCCTCCTTAGTGAACACGTGCTTAATTGTTATCAATAAACGAGTTTGGATAGGGGTTACCAACTAGCACTTCCGTGAGAAATCCCTGTTATTGTGGAGAGTTCAGTGGCGCAGATCATATTAGCTTTACTGACAAGTGATTTGATAACTTCTCCCTTCATACCGATTGGATGCGATGAGCTGAAGTTGAGATACCGACCAGAATGGGTTGGTTTGCGGTACACACGTTAACTTTGACTAGGCAGTCTGCAAAATGAAGTCGGCGCTCATCGGTTTCAACTTCCAATGCGAATACAATGCCGTTGCATTGTGAGTTAAGAAACTGTAGGAATTGGTCGCAAGCAGTCCGTTTCATGACTACGAATGTCATCTACATACCGCCACCAAATTCGCAGAGGGCAGATGAATTCACTCATCGCTCGTGTTTTCAGGTATCCGAAGAAAAGATTGGCTGCTGCAGGTGCAACAGTGGAACCCATAGCTACACCATCAGTTTGCTTGTACATTTTTTTAAATAATGTGAACAAGGTTGTGTGCAAACAAAGCTCAAGACCAGATACAACTTCGGAAGGCGATAACTTAGTGCATGCACCATAAATGCATAAATGTTATGCTTTACCGGTACACTGGTGTAGAGGGAGGTCACATCGAAACTAACAAGTTTCATCACAGTCTAAGGTCATGTGTTCGAGTTTTTCAACAAAATAAAAAGTCTTCAACGGTGCTTACTAACTTGTTCTGCAACGGTTTGATTATGCGGCGATTACAACATTCCTGAGGAAGGCCTCTCGAGGTGGTTGAAACGTAGAGTATTACAACTTGCTTCTAACGTTGTGTTATTCTCAATCTGTTTATCAATAACGTTAGGAATTGTTGGAATTTCTGCTAAGTGAGAAACCAAGCTAATACGATGGGCTCGGTGTTATTCACCACCAAAAATCGAGAGTACGCAAGTGTAGAAAACGAACTTGAGATATTTAAGTCACACTAATCAAGGCAGTTGCATAAGCAGAGCTGCATCGACACCTTTGAGCAAGACAGTGGTTCATGTAACTCCTTACTAGCGTGGCTCAGACTTGTACTCAATTCCATCGCACCAAACTATCAAGGACGGAAAACAGTCACGTTTTTTTCAAACACTGAGTTACCCATGGAAAGACAAGTGGTCATTTGAAATGCACCGAACAATCCAAAATTAGAACTGCCAGATAAAGATGCAATACGTCTACGAGCAGCTTGCTCCAACCTTCTAGACTCAAAATTGGCGCCGCAACGTGAACAGAGAAGGCCATGGAAGTGGTGAGGACCGTTTTCCTCCAACTGCACGTCCAGCCTAATTCTGCATCCTATAGATTAAATAAGCACCAGGTGAGAGATTTTAATGATCTCAGAAAGTCTCAGAAAACAGCTAGGGCCCCATGGAGAAGCGACTAATCCAGTACGTAAAGTGCATGCAGTACGGGATTGTCAACTGCTAGAATCTCCCCCACACTGCCATATGTGTGCTTCAGAATAAAACAAAGAAGAGAGCTCGATAGTTGTTCGGCTGACTAGAGGACTTTAAAATAAGTATCTGATGGTCCAAGGGGTTTCATGATGGGGTTCACCTGATTATCTTCACAGAACAGTGGGCTGCTTATCCTGGCTGGAGCCGGATTGTCAGGCGACCACTCACTCTGAGGAATATAGCAGCACACTGGTTAGCAGCATTTCTCAGTTAAAATTTTATTTTAAACAGGTTGCCTTTCACACAAAGTCAAGTTCCTGTTATGTTAAAGCATATGGTCGTCCTGATAAACTGAAAAGCAAAAATGAAGGCGTCGTTATGAGCACATTTGTATACGGAAGACTGTGTACGTTCAGTAATAGAATTCGGATTGCTAGAGCGCCTCACATGACCTTAGAATGGGAGGAATGTCCAATTCCCAATTGGTGCTCCCTGTACTCTAACATGATCTTACCAATACGGTTCTTTGCTTACTAACAGAAGTATATGTATAAACACTCCACGGCCCCAATTTCACCAACCGGTACTACGAAAATAACCTGATATTAGAATAATTAGCCAAAAGAGAGGACAATCCTGAACGTAACCGGTTAGGAACAAAAAGCTCAAGTTTAATCCAGAAAAACCAACCGTCTACACAATAACATGTTTAGCCCCAAGTAAAAAAGCTCGGAAACCTATGATAAACATCATAAAACAAACTAGATTTATGTGAAACAGTATGGAAGATCAATGTTACGGAAATCCAAAACCGAGAAGAAACTGCACCCAACGATCCATCATGAAGCTGCCGTGCATCGAATATGCGAAGAAAACTAAAGTATGGAAAGCGGAAACTTTTCCGGTACAACGTCCAAATTCACAACAACACAGTGATGGTTGGACGGTTGGCCCAAAATAAGCGGCAGACCATAAACTACGCATAACGTCAATGGTTACACATACCGATAAAAGGGAAATGAAAGAAAAGGGCAGTAATTGCATGGTAGAAGGGGGGAATCGAAAGCTTACCTCGCGGAATTTGTCCAACAAGTACGTCACAATATGCAAGTACACATAAAGTTCTAGCAGCGACCAAGTGTCCGGTGGAAGTGTATGGATGCACAAACCAATGTACAGGACCAGGAAGACGATATAGAGAAGCTGAAACACGTTAAAACAGACAGATACACGAATAGAAAACTAGAGGACATGTGAGATGTCTGATGAAATACGCGAACACACACACATGACTCACTAACACGTGCACTGAGCAAACACAACAACCGACGTTCCCTCGGAAAGGGTTATTTTCCATTTATTTCCTTTCAATGAGTACTCCTTGTTACTGTCGCAATCAGTGACAACTTCGGGAGCGGTGTGGTCAGTTCTATACCTGAGCTGCATCTATGCATACCTATTGTAACATGTAATATAGGTTCTGAAAACGAGCAGTGTGGATTAAACTGGCACCTTCGAATCTGTTCACGTTCAGACTTAAGTGGTGCACTTGAGCAAAACAGTAGATGAATAATATAATGCGTATGATATTTTTTCACACGGTGTGTTTATAACGCATTCAACCGTTAGTGGATGTCTTGTGAGCGTCGAATAATGCAGCTCACAGTGATATATATATGTATCCCTAAAACCGACAGGTAAGCTAGAAGCATAACGATTTCACCCTGAGCTTAACAGCTTCTTTGCGGTGTAATTTGCTCGTCAAATGGTCTTACGTTTGTAAAGACGTGTTCAGAACGAACTGAAGAGGTCGCAAAGTTACAAAATTAGTTTGGCTCCTTAGGCAGGTAATGTAAAACAGATATTCACACTGAACAGCAAGAGCATACAAGTTTCCACTAACTTCTCAAACACATGCATGTGATGTAGAGACTAGAAGGTAGAACCCACCACATGTAAGTAGAAGCGGGTGACTGGTGCGCTGAAAAATTCATAGACCCGTTTGCGCCATGACAACGGGCGACTTGAACTAGCCGATGTCTGGGAATCCAGATTGTCTGGCATGCAGAGAAATGGAGGTGCGTCATGCGTTGTGGTGGAAAAGAATTTTTTTTTCGGACAGAGTGCCGGGTCGTTTGATACACGTTCGCCAGTTGCAGGAACAAACAGCCCCGGATATTCGCCAGAGTGTACACGAGATGGAGAGAGATACCGATTCGGTTGGCCCACCGCAGCACTGCCAGATAGGTTTGAATCTGTGGATGCTCCGTGCTCTGGGGGTTTGCGACGATTCGGTGTTCGACCGACGGCCGCCACAGATGCGTAGTGGTTGGATGGTAGCAAAGCAGCCAAGTTAGATCTGAAAATTGTATATATATATGTATATATACATATATGAGACAAATATCTTAACCAGTTTTTGAGTCACGGTGACCAACATCTAATAGGCAGCCTTATTAAGTGCGTGAAGCAGCTGTCCACTTTTAGGTCACAATTCGGAAAATCATAATCACATACTTAACATTTAGGCAGGTTGACAGAGCTTAACAAATCAATTACTCTATCGTAAAAGGTTTGCTATTCATCTTGGAAACGAGATGAAACGGAATAACAAGTAAAGACAAAAATTAATCCCTGCATGCAATGGAAGATGAAATGAACCGTAGTCAGACTACACAGAGACCTTATGGTCGAACAGAATTTCCAAGTGATATGGGGGAAGCGAGAACAAAACGATGTCTTATTCACAGATACTAAAGGCCAATCCATGATCATGGTTTGGAAACGGAACCACAACATAAATTTACCTCAACGGCACACTACGTTTGCCTGTCTGGTTGATTCCACCACTCTGGTACTGCAGACCCGCAGGAACAGTAGGGCTTGTGTGGATGTTGCTGAATCGTTGCGGCCAACCCTGAAGAAAACCGACTTCAGTCACTGCTTGTCGAGGCTGTGAATTTTGCAGTATAAACGACCGTCGAGAGACAGGCATACCAAAGCGTGTGTCCACACCAGGTCGAATGCATTCTGTCTTGGGGGTTTCGGGGACGAATAGCATATTGTTAACCGGTGAATTCATGCACACAACGGCCTCGTTGTTGGTCTCTGCTGTCATTACCAGTAGGATAGGAAGGGGAAGAAATAGTGAGTGGAAAGAGAGAAAAGTATGGAATACAACCAACTGAGGAGAAAAGAAATTTCAGTTTCCGCCAAGTGGTGGGTGGCAGTTATCGTTACCGTTTTTTCCTCATCAAGATTGTTTGGTTGACTGAAATGGCATCAGTAATGACGTGTATGCTTCCAAAAAACTTCTCCCAAGAAGATCTTTGCAAAAAACGTGGCCTGGGAAAAAGCGCATTTTTTATACACCTGATTTCAAAGGGGAAAACGTATACGGAGCAAGAGCCCGAATGAGTATCTGTAGTTACCGAAGATATCGTTCCTGATGTCTTAAGAAACAGCCACTCTACAGATCAGGAGGGTGTGCGATTGAGGCATGACAAACATAAATCGAAGATACAAAACCCACGTGCTAGAGAACCAGACAAAAGGGCAGAGATGGGTTCTTTGTAACACAATCTACACACAAGGTTGTGTGCTACAAATGTGGAAGCTGAGAACTCCTAACCATACTCAGCGAAGCTAGCGTGCTGGTGAATCTTTGGGAGCTACGTCTCCGGCTGATGATCTTCCAGATGAATCAGTCAATCTGCGGCTTAACTCGAGGAATCACAGCACAGAAGACAGTCCTGAGACTAGGCAATGAAACCTGAAGGGTCACTTAGTCGCGCGAACGATAACTTGTCAAGATTAACGATTGGCCTCGTCATGCGGACAAAAAGCTCGCTCCTAGAGGGTACCCCGGCCAGAACCAAAAACTGTGATCCAGAGTGCTAGGGCTAATCCGATCATGCTAGTAGGGAGCTTGCGATGAATGGGTACTGCCACCCAATTCCCATACGTTCTCTGTAGTTCTAATCACTCTCGCAACTGTTCATTCACTCCTACCGAGGATAACCTATCGGTAAATTGGCAGTGGTTCTTGCTTACTCAAACAAGCAATCTCCACACTGTTGGTCTTTGTCTGGGCACGTCAACATTGGTGCACACAATTGGCACGTACAAACGATATATCTTAACATCGAGGGTATTTCGTGGCCACTCTACATGGGTTAATTTGGCACGCACATGTATATATACACATATTTAACGCCTAAACAACCACAAGGGGTAGCAAACGTTCCATAATATGTGAGGGAGAAAAATAATGTTGGTTTGGTGCAGGTAGTGAGACGATACGTTTGAAGAAAGGCAGTAATAATATTGGGGGCATAAAGAGGTAGCCATTTTTTTGTTAAGGTAAACCATTAGGCGTGTTACTAAACGTAACCTGAAAACGCATCGCACCCAAGAGCAGGTAGTTTTGTTTCTGACCGTGCTGAATAACGTGACAGTGGTTACAATCACACTGAAGGCAATCAACGGGCCCGAAGGTGATATTTCAACCCCATTCTTACTCGGAAGACAGCCCATAGGAACGTACATCGATTCATCTGAGAAGGACCACTTTCCTACAGACACTACATTCATCCACATTCGTGGAACCTCCGTGAGAATTTGAGATCCAAGAGATATTTCCCCTCAAGCTACTACCAGGGAGCACAGCGCCTACCCAGAGTTGGTATGATTCCCACTGTTGTACCCATTGAAAGTTAGGGTCTAATCAACATGAAGCTGCTGCTCTGATCATTTTGAGTCGTCCCACGTCGTTGAAATAGTAACCTAATCAATTTTAGGCGAATAAACACGAAATTCTGTTAGAACTCAAACAACATATTGGGTGCAGACTACTGACCTTGCCAAATTCATTGTCTGCATAAGATAACATATCACTTAAATAATTGCGCTTATTTGCCACCAAGAACAGCATTAACCTAGTAGAAACGTTGTGCGTGAAATATCAATTGCATGGCATTCAAACAGAGACATATCACGCAAACGGTCATAACGGACCTTGTTTCCGGATAAGCAAATATGCTCCCTACTAACACCTTGAAAGTTGTCCATGCATTATCTAAGTTTTCTCCTATTCTGAGGTGGGCTCATCATCATCATCATCATCGTCGTCATCATCATCATCATC
>QNGE01004093.1:0-57063 GCA_008508345.1 Paragonimus westermani
GTTTTCTGCGCACAACAAAATAAGATCTTTGAGGTGTTCAAGTGGAACACCTATATGACAGTTCTGACCCGAGATAGTCACAAAAAATTAACAATCTCACGAAGGAGAACATTTGTGAAAAGAGAATCAACATCCATGGAATACACGACTTGGTTACTCACCGAAGTGTCTGCTGAGATTTCAGCTAATTCAAAGGAGTCTTTCAAACGATGTGGAGATAAAACTGTGTAGATGGGACCCAAAATGCGCAGAAGTCAACGAGCAGCCTTATGGTACGTAGAAGTGTTCATGCACAAGAGGTGCACCATCCTTGTGTACTTTTGGAGCACTTCTCGATGGGGGGTGTTTTCATGCCAACTGGTTTCAATTGTCTGTGCTGAACTTCAGATATGTGTCCATGTAACAGCAATCTTTGAAGTTGCCTTGCAATTTGTTTTCCCAACAACGTTGTCTGGTTCACCTTGAAATTTCTCTGATCTCCCAAAATGGTGTTCATTTCCCCTAAATACTCGTCCTTGATCAGAGCCTCCATCCGGTTAAAGGAATACCAGGTGTTACATATCTCTTAGTTTCTTCATGGCCCGATAGTGCTCCTACTTAAGACAGAACTGTTGGCGATGGGACACCGACAGAAACATTACGTAGGTTCGGACGAGAGCTTTTGTTACAAGTGAAATTAAACGCCAGTGCTGCTTTGGCACAGTCGCATTTGATTCATAGTTCTGACTGAGCAAAGGAGTGTTCAGTAGTGTGCTGTGAGCACGCAGAGCATCACAGACAGCATTTCAACAAAACCCTTCGGCAATACAAAATAACCATCAGAAATGAAACGAATTATGATTCGCAAAAGATTGTTTAAATGTGGTAACCTCTGTTGTTTGTATGGTTGGTAATGATTGGAATAGGGCACTGTACTGCACATACACAACATCAGAAGCGTATGTGCTAGCTCAACATTTGTTTCAAATGACCTATATTTATAAAGCAGAACTAACCATCTTAGCAGATTTTCAAAAATATCCACCCCGAATGTTTCAGTCCTGTGAATATTTTGATAGAAATTATGAGAAATCAATTGTGAAAATAGCCGTTTTCCGCAATTCTCATCAGACTTTTAAATTTGCATAAGGTAGATAAGAATTATTCATGAAAATCAGAACGAGTTAGGTAGGTCATTAAAATTCACGTGTTGGATGGATCACAGTCTACTAGAGGAATTGGTAAGGATGTTATTGGACGTGAGAGTGGCACAAGTGTCTGCAATGAGACAAAAGTTCGTAGGTGTCAAGTGTTTCATGGTTGTTCACGTTCCACGCAGACTGTGATACGCTTCACATTCGTTAAATGTAATGATTTCTTCGCATGATTCTGATTTTTTGTATAATGTGTACAAACCAATGTAACTGTAAAAGCCTGATGAGAATGACCGAGAGCATTTGTGTTGTACAATCGATAGTTCATTTATTTTGTATGTAACGGAAGGACAAATTTGACGTATTTGACGTGCCATGTATAATGAGGATTTAGAAAACTAAAGAAGAATTCCAGCAAAAAAGATTACCGACGCTAAACATATTTAACAATTATTATGATGTTTGATGATCAGTGAGGAAGTTTTGATTTTCATGTAAATTGAGCATCATCCACAATTGATTGCAGGTGACCTTTCAGTTAGCTTTTCGAAAAGAGTCACTAGATTCGGGTTCCCATTCTGTTAGAACTTATGAGTAGTGCATATTCTTTGCAACAACCGGGACTTGAACACCGGGTACACTCTCATGAGATAACCGGGATGACCAATGCAACATTCATCTCACACTGAGCACGACTGAATGGTCTCATGTAAAATCCAGGTGAAATTCTCCTGGGACTGATTTCTTTGTTCGAAAGGTGGTGACTGGAGTGTCTATGGGAATGGGAAAACTGTGACCATTAAAGAGTGGCACAAATATTTATATCAAAACCCAAAATTCGTAACTACTGTCAATGTCACACTTTCAGTAATGCTAAACTCGCTTACTATATATAGATAACTGTAGTCAACAGTCCATTCACTAACATAGTATTCGATCAGTGTCTTAAAATGTGATGGATGAACTAGAGAGACAGAGACGATTTCTGGCACGTGAAATGCTGTACACCAGGAGAAACTTTGATCACAATTTTGTCGCAAGCATCCAGATATTTTGAAAAATATGACCTTTGAATGCTACTCATGTAAGGAACAAAGCCTTTTTTTATGAAAACTTCCAGTTCTTTTCGCAGAAATTGCAAGCAGTTACAAAATTTGCACACAATTTCCGACGAGTTGGCAGAAATTCCGACCATTCTAGATGAAACGTCAGAATAAGTATTTTCACAAACCCAGAACGTATGCTTGGAAAGTTTTAAACATGCAACTGAGCCGAGACAGTTGGGTTCTATCGATGACAAGAGGATGTAGTCAAGAAATCAGATGCAGTCCCATTCAGGATGGAAGAAACAGAGTACAAATGAACACAAGTGTTGAACTCAACAGAGAAACATGGTTCACTATGAAAGAGGATCGCCAACTTGGTGAACTAGGAAATGACACGGGACAGACTATCGGGATATCATGCTATCATGAAACGAAAAGTCGCGAACTGTTCCTCATTTGACATCAGCCACGATGCGCCAATTACCTAGTACGTAGCAGACCAAATGGAGCCAGATTTCGTAAACAACCTACTGACTAGGATGAGAGGTTTCTCGACGAATATGTACTGGTAAGTGCCCCCAACGCAAACCAATAGGGGCATATTGCTTGTTGGATCCAAAACACGCAATAGCCATAAAAAGACGGTAAAACGCTTAATTTTATTCTAACGAAGTCGGATAAGGGAGCTAACGTATTTCTGTTAGATAAAACAGATCAAATTGACAAGATGCTCCGTATTGTGTCTGATCAGTCGAGGTTAAGAACGGTGGAATCGCAGAAAGATGAAACATAAATAAAGAAGAATCTATCCAGGTTACTTCGCCAAATGAAGCAGGCTGAGATGATCGACACAGTTACTTTTGAGAGAACCGGACGGATTGGTCCTATTATGCCAAGATTATGCGGACTCCCAGAAGTTCATACAAAACGGGTTGCGATTAAACCCGTTTCTTGATATCAGTCTAACCTGATGACTAGCTCAAATAATTTAACTAGACAGAGAAAGATTGACTCTGTTTAGTCTGAAAGCTACGTCCCAGTTTGTGAACTCTAACGGCTTACTCAACAATGGAAATCACTCGGTACTTTCCGTAGATGTCATTTTACTAATCATAAGTGTATCGTTTAGAAGATAATTGTACAACTGCAATGAACAGCATGACTTTTATCAGCTCGACATTTATAGGCGATGTAGCTAGGGTACTGATCAGTCACAGGTTGGCAAATGCATTGGCCAGGACCACGTCATTTCATTTAAGAGTCGGTCGGTATGGATGTCACACCCTAAAGGTAGTTTGCCTAAGTTTTCTTCGTTATTCTCTCACTTACTGTTATCAGGTCGGCTACGTTGGGAGAACGACTCGGTAACTATCGGACAGGATCCGTGGACACTTTCCTAAGTGGCTGTGTAATGGTTTGACAAAAAGCATTTCAAACGCTATCGGATCACATCTGATCGACGCGGGCCATCAGACGACCGTCGAAAGAGGCTTCAACATAGTCTACAAAGTGTCCATCGTCCATTCCCGAGTTGGCACGGTGAGACTGTTGTCGACGCCAGAAGCGGTCGTAATTAGACTCTACAACTCCCAACTGCGGATCAAAAAGGAATTTGTACAGGCCCTACACCCGTTGTGGTCAACCATGCGTAAACCGTCCGAACATCATTTACCCATCAACCGGATTAACACGTTGTCACATGCCGGTCACGCGTTTCATTTAAACACAACCCATTCTCACATAAACAAACTTACGAGCGCCGGGTTAGATAGTCATCTACAGCATCAACGACTATTATCATTTCGTATAACCGCATTCCAGTTTTATACATGCCCAACGAAACCTTTGTAGTTGTATATGCCCGATGAGAATGTCCGAAAACAGTTGTTCCAACTTTGACTTTTCATGAATACTCTGGGTATAATGACACATTTCACTATTATGCACGTCATCTCTTCAAGTTCAGTTAGCCTTAACAAGATAATCACGAAATGTCTATTCGTGGTTCAACCAGAACAAATTGCGTATGTGAAATTAAGGTGGATTGTAGCGCCCAACTGGTGTACGGTCTTTCGGGCGGCTGTACAAGTCGTTGTGAAGTATAGGTGATAGTTAAACTAACCAATTTAGGCGTGAGTAGAACTCGCGTTTTGTTTTCATGCTAATCGCCCGTTTACAGCTGATGGGAATGTGTGAAATGAATCATAGCGTAATTTGCATCTCCAGGCGAGGTAACAGATGTTTTTCTTTTCTCCTTATTCCGTAAGCTGAAAATGACATTCTGAAAATTCCAATTCATCTCTCGGTCAAACTGATTGACCGATTTTTGCCAACTGTAAGCGCTCACTCGACTATTTTTTGAAATAAAAATATATAACGGTTATCTTATTTCTTTATAGTTCCCGTGTGCTCATTCGAGTTTCGGTTTCTGCGACGTGAGCATTATTTGCAACGGGACAAGCGTACGCTCATTCTATCGAGTTTCGCTTGCTTGATCTGAAGCTGCAATGTTTCGGTCCACACTTCCTGAGGCACATACAGAGCCTGGTGAGTGGTTCAACATTATTCCAATTACTAGAGTGTGGCTGTGCGATCAGACACCTGAACAATTCGATTGTCTAAACTGTACTTCTTCATTTGCTTGTTTTTATCCCATAACCTGAATTATTCCAACTCCAAGAAAGTCACACATTGCCAGTATCTCTTAATCGTTCTTTGTCCAAACTACCTCTTATGGTAGTCGTCTGTTATATAGTCACAGCCTGTGATCTAGTTTTGGCTCGTTTTCGGCAAACGTCTGGTGTTCACTCTCCGCTTCTCTTGTTGAGAATCAAGAAATGCGAATAAGTACGTAACTCTAACAGAGGCGATCCAATAGTAACTGTTAAGGGAATCCACTTTTTTCTGTTCAAAATTGCCTCCTTCTTAAAGAAAACGATTTTATCCAATCAGAATAAAGCGAAATGTCGTGAACAGTCGAGAGGTAACCTTCGCTAGTTTTTGCGTGTTCCGCTTTTATTCTGCTTTGCCCCTTGGTGGCTCAATGACCTTTACTTTTTTGATGTCTGTCCTCCGATTTCCTGATTCGAGAATGTTTCTAGGTCACTATGCACGCTACAATTACCTTGCAATTTTCTCCTTATCACGCGTTGTTGGGACGGAACAAAGTTACTTTTCATGCCCTTTTTTGGTTTGTCTTGGGTGCAATTAACGGGGACCGCCGCGTTATTATCGAGACCAAGATTTCCCGTGGTAATTACATCAAGAAGGAGAATCCGATTTCTATCAATCAGATCATTATGCTGTGGACGAAACAGCGTATTGAGTAGAGGGTTTACAACAGTGACCCACCCTCTCGATCTAACTTAGGATGATGGAAAGAAACAATTGCCGTCTTTGGGAAAGCTATTTCTGTCACTAGTTCGAACCAAACCGAAGTCTGAATTTTCCACTGTCAAATTATCAAACTGTGAAACTACTTATCAGTAGCACAGTTTCAATGTTCATCTGTGGCGCTGGGGGACTACAGTATGAACCTATTGTGAAATCCCACACAGACAATCTTCTGGAGCACTTGGTGGATTCCACATGAGACAATGGGTTGGGTGGTTTTGGTCCAACGTACACAGATAGGATGGATGAGGAATCAACAGCCAGGACATCCATCCCACCATATTCTCGACGTATATTTCTAGGAACACATCGCTGGGTCTTCTTACCCAAATATTATCTCTAATTCTGCTTGTTTTGTGTTTTGAAACCTTTTAACTGTAAGTGTGTAACTGTACAGCTTCATGGTTCACATTAATATTAGACAAGTAGCTGCAGATCAAACGGTGTGGATAAGCAAACACACTTTTGACGTCTTCATGTATGCTGCCCTTCTCCTCTGAATACCGGGAATATTCACTACAGTGAGAACCAAGCTGTACATCAGTCCCCTACTGCAGCCATGTTAGTCTGTGAGTTGACGTTGGCTCATCTCTTCATCAATCTCGAGTATATTCTCATCCAGTCTGTAGCCTCAAACTGTTTCGGACTGGAAACAGCTATTGCGCATATATTGATCAAAACGTGCATACTGTAGTTCATTGTATGTAAACAGAACAAGTGTGGCGCAGATAACCGCCGAACTTCCCCATACTCATCATATGACTTCTCCCTTTTGCTTTGAAACCTTTCATCTGCACCTACACAACGCGCTGTTGTCTGTTCCTTTGACCAGAAACGGGAACAATGAAATCCGCGCGCACATGAACACTGTTAAATGGCATTACGGGAGCTAAAATTCACATCATTCTCAAGATGTCTAGGAGGGTGCTGCTATTCAACACACACAGAAACCCACCACTACCCGGAAAGACAGTCAGCCACAGATACTATGCCTATCAGCATTGCGTATGACCATGCATTTGTCTGATATATAAACCTCTTGTAATTGTACATGCCGGATAAGAATTACCGAAAACAGCTGTTTGCAACCTTGACATTTCATGAAGTAACACACAATGGGAGTGATGGTCAACTTGAAAATAAACCAAATCCCCGACTACTCATCCGTAATCTAAAATATCGCCTTGCAGGTTTAATGAATTCAGTGATCTCGACCTGTCTCGGAAGTCCTAATCGCGGGGTTGTCGATTGGAGTTAACAGGACAGTTACGGTGTCTCCTCTCGAGACGATCGGGCAACCTGGTCATTGCTCACAAGCGAGAGTGGTTGAGCGTTCAGATTTGATAATTCGGTCGTGCCTGATGTGAGGTCAATGGCACAGTGGTTAACACGGTTGCCTCATGATTGGAATGGCCGGAGTTCAAATCCCGGTCGTGGCAAGGATATGCACTACTGACGAGCTCTAATGAGAGCGAAACTCGAGTCTAGTGCTTCTTTTCGAAAAAGGCCGGCTGAAAAGTCTATCTGATTGTGAACGCTGCGATCAAATTTGAGTGATGGTCAACTTGAAAATTAGCATACAGTTTATGATGTTGCATGTGCTAATGAGATCAGCCAATGAAAGGCTGTGGTTTATTTAATACATCCTTAAATTCGGCGTCTCAATTCATGAATAACAATTGCTTGCTGCTACCAGTACCAAGTCTTCTTATTACTCGCGTGGGAGGTTTCAATTCAAGTACGATTCCAAGGGCTATTCGAAGACCCTAATTCCGAGTATCACAGAAAGGCAGTAGTACAGCGAAAAATCATCTACCTCATAGTTGAGAGTAATCCGCTTCCCGTCGACCACTCAGTCTAGTCAGATACCATCGGCAAGGTTAACTTGTATATGCTTTACAGGTGTGTACGCCGTAGGAGCGGCAACTACCAAAAACGTCCGGTTGAATAGCTTTTCGTGGATCCTAACTGAGTGAACCAAAAATGATGTCATTACCGAGGTTCGGCTGCAGTACACTGTAGCTGAATGTCCCACTAGGGAATTTACCATACTACCGGAAAGTAAGGTGATTGCGGTAGAACAATATTGCAGCACGGTGAAACGTGGAACTATGCTGTTTTACAATGGAACAACAGGCTTGTCCGAATGTGAACAGACATAAGCCTTAACAAAATAAATAACATGACACACACTTGTATCACACAGGCAAGGCTTATCATGGCACACACAGTAGGAAGCAACATTATTACTCTCGTACGAGTTCTGATCGAAATCGGCCGTTAGCATAACCACATGAAATGGTCACTGCTATCATCTGCATACACAAACAGCACAAGTAATCACTACCATCCGAGGTAGACGAAGCAGAAGTCGTAAACCATTTTTTTAAAAGTGCACCTTCAATCCTACTTTTGATGTGCCAAAATCAAAGACAGTTACTCTTGTAACTTAAACCATTTCCACCCGGAAAAGTTTACAGTGCGATTATTATCGATAACAAGTAGGAAACGTAACTGAATGTGCCTAGTCAAGCAGTGGACATATTTCTCTTCACTGATGAATAGGCGGTAGACTTGACGTTCTACAAGCCACCCCTTCATTTCGGAAACGGACGCTAACCCCAGAGGAATGATTCATAGGAAGGATACAGAGTAGGGGAAACAAAGTGTCTAAGTACATTCGATCTGGCGCTGAATAGATTGGAAAACACGATGAACGGAGATGGAGCAAACAGTTAGCTGTGAAATGGATATGACGCGAAGTTACGTTCGATGATTTGTGTTTTATTCAGTTATAGGACAGTATACCAGAGTCGTATCTGGAAGTACTGTTCGGACTGTCTTTCAATTGTGCAGGAGAACAATACACATGCTTGCTGAACGACGACGAGGCCATGATTGAGTGACACATGTGCAGGAGCTACTTTCCGCTAAGGTCATTCGAAGGAATGCCAATGGTTGCCACAGCCCTCCCACAAGCCTGTATTAATATGCGCGTACAGTCGGACTGTATGGGACTTTCTACAGGGACAAAACTGATTTAGTTACTCGCCAACATCTCAACATGAAATAAGCGTAGGTGGGTACCGTAATTAATAGAGAATTCTGTATCGCGTTAACAACACGAAATAATGGGAAAGCAATAACCGACCTAATTCGTGTGTACCGGTCTTCCGGATACCATCGGCAACTTTGTGCACCCACCAAACTGAACAAAGGGAGGAAGAGAACGATGGAAATGGAGTGGAATATGTTTATGGGGGAAGGACTCAGAAAAGACGTTGATTGCAGTAGAAATGGAATGAGATAGGAATGAATAAGTAGTGTATTTACAGCAACCATTGCATTCACATAATGGGAGATCAGAAGTACAAAGATTTAGTTGTCGGTGTGTCATGGAATGTGGATGTTTTGTCCGACGGATGATGAGGAGCACTTAGCATATCGTCTCGCCGAACATGTCTTTGAATTTTGCGGTCACCTCTTCGCAGGGAGCTATGGAGGGATCGAAAGAAAACGGATTGAATGATATGGTAGAAAAATACTGTTCCACCATGTGGAGCACGACTTGCTGATCTTTCTGTTTCGCTCTAACCGATAGGTACGTTTCAAACAAAATCGATTAACAACCAGTTACGAATGATGTAACGGTAAGGTGATGGACAATAACTAAAGGAAGCAGGGATCAATTACAAAGTGAACAGTAATGTGAAGCACACATCTAAACCGTGGACACCAAAGCGAAGTCTATGAGACCAGTTAATGCGTTGGTCAGTCGTTAGATTACACGGTCCTCATGATCTAAGGCTCGTTTGATCTATACTCTATAGTAGACAAAAACGTAGTGGGAAACAGACAGGAAAGTGGCACCATTCCAGTCTGCTTCATTCAAAGCCGGAGAAAATTTCCAGAAGCGGTTCCCTATTTTTAAATATCGTATCATAAAGTGACCGTAGTTGTAATGAATACTTAGCAAACTGTGGTTCTGGCTAACGATGACAACGCTACTTGATTTCCAAGTTGACCATCACTCACATTTGATCGCAGCCTTCGCATTCAGATAGACTTTGCAGCCAGCCCCTTTCGAAAAGAATCACTAGACTCGAGTTTCGCTCTCATTAGAGCTCGTCAGTAGTGCATATCCTTGCCACGGCCGGGATTTGAACTCCGGACATTCCAATCATGAGGCAACCGTGTTAACCACTGCGCCATTGACCTCACATTAGGCACGACCGAATCATCAAATCTGAACGCTCAACCACTCTCGCTTGTGAGCAATGATCAGGTTGCCCGATCGTCTCGAGAGGAGACACAGTTACTGCCTTGATTTCATCGGCTAAATGGATAAGCACTACATGTTTGGACAGTGAAATCGGAGGCAATAAATCCTGTGGTGTTTATAGACAACGTTTCGTACTCTGTAAGTACACGCTAGTGCAATCTATATAAGAGACGAACAAAAAGAAATCAGAAACACATCCATATATCGTATCGCTAGTTACTACTTTGGTTTCTAAAAACTGACCACAACAGACGTTTACTTTACTGCTCCTGAGAAAACTAGAAAATATGAGCATATGCACCACAACGCACACCCATTGATGTCTGTTGAATGAGTTGTACTAATAAAATCTTTGAAAAAAGCTGATTTTACGCAAAATTCTACAATAAATTATTCTGGTCAAGTTCTAAAGTTAAACCGAGAGAAATGTGGTCTGAGAGAAAGTTCGGACGAAAAAAATTGAAAACCAGCAAAAACATGATGATTTTCGAGATATTTACTACTAACTGCGCGGTTAGGGATCGGAGGTCTAATTGATTCGAAAAGATATCATGGCAATAAGCAGCGTGTAACTTACAGCTTAGAGAATGCAAATATCCAAATACTCATTTTGGATCATCCGTTGTTACTTCAGATTTATGCCTACTTTACTTTAGCAACGAGAAATGACTGGAAGTTCCGATTTCAAAGGCTTAAACGGAACGGTTCCGGTTTAAAATTTGGACAACCTTGTAACGGGTTTTAGCAAAATGTCAAACCAATTACCCACAATACTTGCAGTTTATAATAAGTAATCCGAGTTCTAGTGGAAACGATGGAAGCTGTTTAGATGATTTATAGAGGCAACGTCCAGGTAGCTGTGATCATATATGAATGATAAGCATATAGCGATAGACGAAAATTTCAGTCACACATAAGTAAACAAAGAATGATCAGTGGCCAAAAATAGCACAGTTCAAACCCACAACATTCGGGAGATTGAGAACAGTCTGACTTTTTATCAGAAACGAATGAGCCGTGCGCTTCGAGACTCAATTTAAATCATTCAACTATCAGGGTTTCAGTACGCAATCTGACTGAACGAATTCTGGAGCTGACAGAATATTAATCTGATGGTCAAGTTGTGGTTTTCCAGCCAGAAAAGACTATCCAACAGAACAAGCGTCAATCAATTGTGAACAGTAACAGAAAATACACATTTTACTTCATCAGGTAAACCCAGCATAAGGCGGTTCAATCCATAAAACTTTAGGCCCAACAAAATCAGTTCAGCGATAGACGATGAGTGCCAATTCCGCATGATTCGCTCGCGTTCAGAGGGCCTACGAATATACCGGGAGATGACATTTCACTCTCTGGCTTGCCCGTACTTAGCTTGAAAATGAGGTTCGCAGCTTTTACGGGATGCAGGTAATGTACCGTATTAACTTTTAAAATGATAACTCAGGGAGCTACTTTCTACCGTTAGTATCTGCCAAGGTCCCAGAAGGGGCTGAAAAAGGGTTTCCCAAGTGGCTGGAGTCCTACAGTGGATCCACGGAGAAAGCTGGCACTATTGACGAGCTCCAACAAGTGCTACAATCGGCCGTGTGTCGCACTTTTGTTTAAAGTAAGCAGGACGAAAAACGGATTTAAACTGTGAACCTTAAGTGGGCGGTGTTTAATTACAAATAAAACAAACCCCCATTTCTTCATTAGCAATGAAAAGTGTAAAGACATACACTGTTAGTGCCAGTTACTGAGGCAATATGAGCTACCAAGACAGATTCTACGTTGACATACATAAACAGACTATGCAGAATTAACTGAGAATTGTGCATTCTTTACCACTGACTAGCTGGAAGTAAACTTTCTGGTGCTTAATCTTTGACCTCTGAAGTTACATCAATAGATTACTAGGTACAATTGGGTTTGCGAAAATTGCCCTTGAGGACTTTGAGGCTGACGGAGGCGATAATGTGACAATTAAGTTGAACTGACTAATACGCATATAGCTTCGGATAACCAATTGGAGGATTGAATAATATAAACTAAACAACCAATAACCCCTTCAAAAACTTGTCGGTTCGCGTTAGGACTAATAAACTACATGGATAGCATTCCATCAGGCAAGGATCACACATGGCAAGCAGCATACAAACCCAAAGTCTTAGTCTCAACCGCCCCAAGTTCGAGTCTAAATGGTCATATCCAGAGACGGACCACAGGTTTATTAACTGGCACAATCGCGTCCAAGTTATGTTCAAAGGAAGTAGTGAAAAAAAGCCTCACTGGGTAAGTCTGTGGCTACTCCGTTTATCTCACCTGCACCTATCTGATGAATCCAAACAGAGACGAGACAAATAGCGAAGTGAAGTAGCGTGAGTAAACATTGTAGAAACACGAGTGCACTTAACATATTAAGACGTACATCTTCGAACTGTCTTTACAGCCCCGTTGATCTAAACACTTGACTACACCTTGAACTAACCAGCATTAAAACACACGGGCGTGAGCCAAATTTCCAAGCTACAGAGCAAATTAGATCAGACAAGTTTACTATAAATCGTTGAGAAGCAACAGATGGTGAAGGAGATAGATACCCTTGCCAGCAATGCGGTTAGCTCGGCGGCGAGCTGATGAGTCGCAGAAAGATAAGGTTTTCAGTTAACAGCGTCCGGAACCATATAAGCAACTTTTGGCGAAGATACATCAAATAGTTTAGGAATGGCCTAGAGATGTGAACCCCAAATTCGTCTAAATGTATACCTTAAAGAACAAGTCGAAGTCAACCCTAAAGGTGCTTGATGTTTCATGCAACGCAATGCTGTCACTTGAGTGGGACGAGAAACGCGAGGAAGCACGATCATGAAGCGCCACACTTATCGAAAGGATTCCGATAAAGATAAGCTATGAACTCTATGGCCAAGAAATGGATGTGTTAGTACTCGCGATGATAAAGTTATCTCGTACTACGATGGATGGCCGCCCACAGAGTGGCATGACAAAAACGAATCCAATGAACAATACCCAACCATGAACATCATTCGGAGATAACTATGTCCCCACGGATGAGTAGTAGGGGATTTGGTTTATTTTCAAGTTGACCATCATTCACATTTGATCGCAGCCTTCGCATTCAGATAGACTTTGCAGCCAGTCTCTTTCGAAAAGAAGCCTTGCGGGTTTAATGAATTCAGTGATCTCGACCTGTCTCGGAAGTCCTAATCGCGGGGTTGTCAATTGGAGTTAACAGGACAGTTACNAATTCAGTACTTTTACACGACAACGTCAGATCACATGCTACAAAAGTGATCTAACAAAAAGTACTGCAGCCATGTGTTAGAATATCACTTCATTCTCAATTACTAGAAGACTGACACCTATTTTCCTTTCTTGACTATATTCATAAAGAAGAAAAGCCCCGGGAACAAGATGGCCTAGACACGTTTTTGACCCCACCGAAAATTTATGATACCGGTATGATTACACGCGTATCATGCTGGCTAAAGTGTATTGAGAATAATGATGCTATAAAAGTGAGGAAGTTCAGCCGAACTGTATTCCTATAGATTTGAGTGAGCAAACGTCTGGAAGTTTTCGAGAAGAATGACTGGCAAGACATGAGATCACACAAAATGTGGATTATCGATGGAAGCTGTCTCCATCATCAAAACGAAATACGCGTGGTAACGCCGGCAACAGCTATAGAAACCGTTATTCTCAATTCGACATGAAAAAACAGGGTGGTTTGAAGTGGATGATTAAAAATTGAGGTAAAACGTGACGGATGTGCAACCAATGTTCTTGAAACGTTACAAACATAAGTTATTGTTGAAGAAAGTGAAACACTGCAATCAGAACGGTCCTAATGCCCTTAATCCGGGTGTGAACACAGCCGACAAAGGGGAACACTATAGGACACTTACCATTCAAACCGTTTTCTTGCCTCAAATAAAAGAAACGGTACACATTGTAGAACGTCAGTCTATCACCGGATTGGATGGCCAATTCCAATATGCGTTTCGGGAGATCATCCGGCGAACGAAACAGATGAGGTCGCATCAGACAGAACCTACACAGACAGAGAGAAGCTATGAGAGTACATGGAAAATGTAGGTCTGTGACAAAAAAGGGGGACATCGCAGATCGACACTCGGATACAAACCGGTTAAGGAAAAAGGAGTGTGGTTAAATATTGATTCTGAAATTACCGTCCAAAGTCAAATAGGAACAAACGAAGTCCGTTCGGAAAAGTTTTCAGCGCGGGAGTCTGAAACAAGAAGACTGTCACCGTCCGTTTAATTGCTTACATTTTTCGATGTGTAAAATGTAAGAGGTGCTCGTTTGGCATGAGCTGACTGATGGACACGGAACTGAGTGAATCAAAAATTCATTTGTCACATTCGACCGTTTGTTGGTTCGCCAGCGTGGACTTGATTGACCACCACAATAATGGTCGGCCTCGGTTGGGATTATAACATTCCAGTGAAGAATCAGACGGTTCAAAGGAACAATCGGATTAGAAAAAGCCCCAGATGGAAGTCACATAACCCTAGCGTACAAAAAATGGGGCCAATGAGCTATCTAGTTTCGGAAACGCTCACAGAGTGAGAAAGTGTTCGAAATGACTGAGGTGATATGTGCGTGTGAACACATTAAACAAGAGGTTCTAAAGAGCACAGTGTCGCTGAGAGTGTTTAGGAATATTGAGGTTTGCGGAACCACTGGCGTGCCACCTAACACAGTGAGGTTACAAGGAACAAACAAAGCCGGCAAGCTGTTATGTAACATTTGTCAACAAGGGTTTTATCTAAAATGAAATACGGAATACTACATAACGAAACGGCAAAATAGTTCTCTTTCAAAAGAAAGAACAAGACGCAAGATATACCTTTGCTGGAGCTCACAATTGGGGTCATTCTCGCCACAACCAGAATTCGAACCTCAGATGAAGTTGTAACGTACAATCATGATAACGACTATGCCACTGACTTCAGATTAGGCACGACCGAATTATCATATCTGAATGCTATGCCATCAGTACGTGGTAATCAGGTCACTCGCTCGACGCGAGAGGAGACAGTGACTTGCCTATCAGCTTCAACAGATGATCACATGATTAGAATTTCTCAAACTGGAATCACAGAACAAGAGGACGGGTATTCTACAATGACAAATCTCTAACTAGTTATGAGTAAAATTTCAGGCAAACACAACCATACAGAACCCGTCAAACAGAATAATTACAAACTGTCAGGGGAACAAACGTTTACCTTAATGCTTCCATGAACTTGCGCTTGAGCAACAAAACTTCAACCACTTCTTCATTGGAAAAGTTCAATCGCTGCAAAGAATAGATCAAGAACGCAATAAGTCATATGACAGGAAGCACGGGCTAAGGTACAAGTCGACAGCTAGTTCAACAGAGAGAAGTAACAACGCAGTAGTAATTTAAGATAGGGTAGTTGTGTCGATGTTGACCACTAAATGTACAGTTATGGATATGAGCATCAGTTGACTCCATTGATGCTGTCTATGTCTACACAATCTGACGATTTACATGGCCTTCGCACACAATTCACCCTATCGCCTGGCAACAGAAACCGTGAGGAGTGTAAAAAGAAACGTGGTTGACAAACAAACAGATGAGAAGAACCGGAACGTTTGTGACCACCGAGAACAGTTATGGATTCAACAGCCCCGATGGATAGTTTAGGGGTTTCGTTGTTCACACGGCTTGAAAGTTAGACACTAAGCGAGATGACATCTTCAACTTGTAGAAATTGGACCTAAAATATGTCGACTCAAATCTGTGAATACTCATGTTACCTCGTTTGAGGAGGAGATATCCAGAATCTAAACAGCACGTTCGGTGAACAACCGAACATTTAAACCGTTGGGACTTCTGTGTAATAAGCGAACCGCCGATCTCGAAGGAAGTGATTGAGTTTACGGGTGCGAAGCAAATTTGAAAGAATGTCCGTTGACAGAAACTCACCTTTAACATGTCAATTGCCAGTTGACCAGCGGCTGGATACACCGATTCCAACGAGAGCAGTTGCAAGGCCTAAGGGATCGTAGTGAGAAAGAGGTACAAATACATAATTGCAAGCGAAGAATGAGGACAACATGCACGCATGTGCGCGTATTTACAAGGAGAGGGACAACACAAACGAGGACACATAGACAATGGTGACAGATGAACTTACAATTGGCTTCGAATCGGACAGCAGACGATTCTGAATGCAATAAAGTAGTTGAGCATATTCTTCCAGGCGTGCGACCATGCTGATTAGTAGTTCATGGAGACAGTGCTACAGAAAACCACAATGTACAGAAATACACGTAGATTGTAAGCCAGGTAACCGGGACACAAAATTATCATCATCAAAGGTGGAAATGCGCAAAGGGTTCACGCTTATGCTTAACTGCCATACGACCGTGAGGGAAATATCAAGCTCTACCTAAAAGAAAAAAGGGAAAAGGAGACCTAATTGCCCACATTCAAAACATACAACATAAAGGCATTTAAACATTGGAAACAAATAACCGAGCTATGTGTGAAATCAAGGGTACAAATCCACACAACCGTGTTGTTAACATCAAGCAATGTACGGTTCGAAGATTAGAAGTGCTCAGTTTTTTTGTGAAACAAAAAGAATATGGAATGATAAAAAAAGATGAGGAGAACTTCAATTATTGGTTTGCCTCAGGACTAGTGTAAACTAATGAATTGAGTGTCCATGAGACAGATACACAATTGGTAGCTTCTAATTTGGTCACAATCAGATGGCAGATAAACATCCGGTGTATTGGACTTCAACATCAACCTACATTCAACTAATGTGAACGAGTCCACGCAGACCGTCCTTTGTCTGGGTCAGACTTCTGTGTGCAGGGTCGGTTGACAGAATAAAAATCAATCGACACAGAACTCGTCGTATTGATTTCATTCAACTATACTGCGATAATTCACCGAGGGAACATATGTAAGAGCTAGACGTGTGGCAAAAGCAGACTTTATTCAGCTAGTAATCAACCACTAATAATCTGATCGGCATGTGAAAAATTAACCGTAACGAACATCCTAACCGAGAAAACACAGGTAGCAGGAACAGCTGTTCGAGAAAAGGACTCGTTCAAAAGTCTAGATAGTTTAATAGTTCGACATCACCTACATTTGTCAGCTGCTCTTCTGTCAATCTTACGAAGAGGTGATTCCAAAAAAAAACATAAGCGTTTCGATCTTGTTGAAACCAATCCAATAAAGCATATCTTTCTCGAATTACAACACCTGTGAGGAAAGCGTGTTTCGTACTACTTCGTCGCTGAGATCAGACTTGAAATTAAATGGAAATTCAGGAATAGATACATGGCTGAATGCAATCGGTAACGCCGCTTACTGATTATTTCTGGTTCAAAAACCTCTTCAGACTAGGTGGACCGGTGACAAAGATTGAGTAGCTAAAACACATGATGTTTTTTTGATGCAACTTTGTTATTCATAGACAGTCCATTAATGGAGATAGAGA
This sequence comes from Paragonimus westermani, assembly GCA_008508345.1. Classification (NCBI taxonomy): domain Eukaryota; kingdom Metazoa; phylum Platyhelminthes; class Trematoda; order Plagiorchiida; family Troglotrematidae; genus Paragonimus; species Paragonimus westermani. The sequence continues at coordinate 17,369 of QNGE01004093.1, forward strand.
ATAGTTTGTTCGATAAAATCAAACAAACAGACCGAAAAAAGCTGCTGTTTTAGTGTGGTATCAACATTCCGCTGCAGTTAGGGTTTGTAGTTAGATCAAGTACTGACAGAACAAAATCCAACAGCATCTGTAGTGCCGGTAGGTTTATGGCACACTTTACGTTTCAACCTCTTTGGACGACATAGCAAATAGCCTCCGAGTCGTCAATGCTAGATATTTATGTTCCACTTCAGAAAACTCTTTCCAGTTTCTAGATATGTGATCACCCAGATGTTGCAACCACTTACTGGAGAGGTCCGTATATCATAACCCAACATGAACAGCTCAACACACCATTTTTAACAGCCCTGCGCCTCTTGAAGAGAAACGTAATCTGGCGAAAAACCTAGCAACAGGACAGAAAGTGACAGTTTCAATGAAACACTCGAACAGGAACGATGAACGGTTAAGAAAGCTGATAAGGGAAAGCTACTATTCGGAGTAATTCTTCGTCCTCGATAGGATTGCCAATTTTTCGGTTGTGATAATACACGGAGTACGCAAAGAGGCAAGATTTCAGACAATGTTTTTAATGCAGAAGCCGTAACGAAGCGGGTGTTCCGCTACTGTGACTGATCAATGAGACATAACAGTTTAACAGCAACACCGCGAAGTCGGAGTATTACACTACAAATATTAAGGCTCAACCAGCTCGCCCTGTGATTAATCAACGTTAATGCATCCCTTTTCATGCGATTGTTGCAGAGCAGGATACGTTGATCTTTGGATTAGTTTGTCCAAAAAATCAAGGAGTGTCACCCAGCTTGGATTGAAACGGGTTGTTGGAAATCGAATGCTAGCGGTAAGGTCACACATGATGCCGACATCAAACTTCGTTACGAAAACGGTCACAATTGTCTACAAGACAGCGCGGCTGTACAGATAACGACAATTAATCACACAGATACTGATTCCAGTCCCATCTACAGTGAATGATATCAAGTCAGTTTGTGGAACTAAACAACGAACGAAGCCCAAACACATGACCTGATAGTATGTGATGAAACTCTAAGCCGTGCTAATGTGGCTGTTCAGTAACAAATAGAGGGAATCTTCAATCATGGATAAAAGATGAAAAAACAGTGTCTTTTATGTTGGGAGACGGTGTAAGCTCGTACAGAAGCTGTCATCCGAATCCTCCTAGGGGACCTATAATGTTTCCGTGACAATGCCTGTCGCTGAGACCTACACACAAAAAACCCGGCAGGATAGTGTGTAGAAAAGAGAATGGGTGGTATCAATGCTAGCAGTGTGACAGACATGAACTTGCTGATTCTGTCTGAACCTGAACGAATAAACGTTACTACCCATCACTCTTCGACAGATGAGGTAAAAGGTTACAAAAATCAAGCCACGTTGAGGTCACTTTAGAACGGCAACTGGTACACATGTGCACACGCACGGTTGATCTCTGAACGTGTGTGGGCCTCACGAGACATCCAGTGGTGATTTGATAGCAGTTCGGGTGACTGACAAGCGGTTGGTCGGCATCGAACATTGTCACTCAAGACACTACGAAGCATTACCCAGACCGACCAAAGTAACCAAGTGATGAATTCGGTAGACGAAATTCCGCGGTCAACTCTCAAACCAAAGCTATACAGATTTTGTCCTGCACAACGCGTGCCATCGATTCGCCAGTAGATCGACATCCTAAGCGTCAGCAACTGTACTGCCATCCGACTGGTTCACCCATCCCCCCATTCAAAACGGAAGGAACCTTGAGAACGCGCGAACAACCGGATCACACACTGGCCACGCCCATGCGGTCTCACCCGAGCCAAACGGGCCCCTTGATTGGCCAATAACTCGGTCAGCGAATTCACTGGCCTATCCCGACTGTGACACCCCACCCCAACCCCGTCAATTCCGGTAGCAAGGGCGTCTAAGGCCTGGTTTTTAACCCGGCATGTGGTGGCACTGCTAAGCACGGACACCATGGGGACGCAAATGGGATTCTTGACCTGACGCCTATATTTCAGACCCGTCCACCAAAATTTACGCATGACTTCGAGGTCAATGAGGGCCGCGTAAGTAATTCGACTGTTATTCCTTCCCAGATTATAAGGTGAGGCAATTTAGTTTGAAATCTGGCAGTCAATCTATTCTCTTCATGAAAGTCAGGTGATACTCAATTAATGTTAGGTTGGTTGCTGTCTCCATTTCCTTAACTTTTCCCAATAACCAAACCTCACGATCAGCTTTTAGGCTACGTTTCAGTTTCCTACGGACACCTCTTCTACACTTGTTATATGAACTGCCAGGAGGGATGTTCCGCCTGACTTCTAACAACTCCAGGGATTTCTCCGAGATCAAATGTTTGTTCATTCCATGTACCACCGTGTCGCATGCTAATGTACCCGCTTCGCGAATGGCCTGTGTGATCTGGGTCCAGCAGCAATCAGGATCTTCAGAGTGAGAACTACCGATGCAGGTTTCTAAGCTGATTTGATACTTACGCTTTAAAGACGGTATTGTCAGTTTCTCAACAGCCGATCGTTCTTGTCGGTGGGGTCGTTGCCAGCAAAAGTGAGTACGAGACAACGTACCAGCGCATGATCTGAGTCTAAGTACGTGCTCCAATAAGAACGACAGTCCTGAATGGAACCCCGCCACCTATAACTAACAGCTATGTGGTCTATCTGAGACCAGGTCTGACTCAGAGAGGGAGGGCGCCAAGTATAGCAATGACGTGCACGATGCCTAAAACTAGTGCTGGCTAAAAACAGCCTATGTTCGGCGCACAGCTGCAACAGTCGCCCGCCATTGTCCGAGCGATGTGATGCTATCCCAAACCTGCCACCTAAACGAGATTCGGCCTCACCAAGGCGGCCGACCTGGGCGTTCATATCTCCTGCCAGAACGACTATATCAGAACCACGTGTCGACCGGAGGAGAGCGGCCAGATCCGAATAAAAGATGTCCTTGACGCCGACGTCACTACAGTCAGTTGGAGCATAAGCAGACACAACGAAAAGATTTCTGACGCTTTTGCGTCTGGAACTGACCCTAACAGAACCTGCCAAGCGGACGGCACAAAGTCTACTATTAACAGGAATCCAATCTACCAATGCGGCTGCGGCCGTCGTGCTGAGGACTATACCTACTCCAGCTTGACCGGTGACGGCGGCCGGAGAGTCACCTGAGGTGTATAACCAGTATCGGGTAGAAAGTGCAGGTGCTGTTAATTCCATACGTTGACTACTGTCGTGGATTCTAGTCTCCGAAATATAGCAAACATCGATGTGCAACGAGTCTAACGCTCGTGCGAGAGCGACCTCCTGACCTATCTGTTTTGGCGTGGAAAAGCTGAAGGCACGTATATTGATTCGTATTCTAGGTCGAAGCACGGGACGAGGGAGGTCTGGGACTGAATGATGAGAGCTGGGACTTATCGGCACAGTGTTACTATGATTAATTATATCTCCTGTGGGACCTGCAGAGAAATTATCAAAATTGGGAATCGGGAGGGGCCTGAGAGCTAAATTTGATAGGATAGTGGGGGAGGGGTCAGCAGTGACATGTTTTCGTCTATCCACCCTATTATATACGGCAGATAGGGCGACCCGGTTTACACTGCGAGACGACCGATGCAGAATGGAATTGTTTATGTTATGAGGATTCATGGTTGTGTGTGTGGGCTGAGATACTACCAGGGCGCCCAGAACTAGACAGGAGAACGATTAGAGTTCTCACCCAAAGCCTTTGACTCAAAAGCTTGTACCACAAGGCAGTGGGTGGGTGGCAGTATATTAGAACTGGTACATGTTTCGGAAAAAAGATAGCAACCTTCTTCCAACCCCCAACCTGGGAGACTGTCGTTTGTCAGACGCCTACCTATTGGCCTGCCTGGCATGAGTGACTGTTCGTGTGGTGGTCACACCGTTCAGTTTAACCCACTAGGTCATCGAGATGCGCAAGCCGACACATCACGTCAAGGTCCTGTCTCACCGTGACGGAGTACTCACAGCAGCTTATAAATCGCTGCAAGATAAACCTTGTTCGATGCTTAACATTTTTTTACACTGAGTGCTTGTCTACTGTTAGGTTATAAAAAAATAAAATTGTTGGCTCTCATGCCAAACCAGTGTCGAAATTAGATGTCTCAAAAACACCTGAAAACCTCTCAGTCAATAAGTGGGACCTGTGGCTTAAGAACCTCTACCACCAGAGTCTAGTGAGGTACGTGATAGATTGTCTAACTTACCAATTGGGTTCAGCTCACTGCAAGTTAATAATATATCACCCATATCTTGTCAGCCGTCCAATGCAATGCGTGTAACTACCGACTGGGGTAGCTTAAACAACGAAACAAAGTCATTAACACCTGCTAGCGCAGTTGAAGGATATGATCCCTGTTCAGTTAAAGAACTGATCCCTCCAATGATTTCTGAAAGATGTAAAAACACACCCAAAACAACTACGAGCAGAACAAACGTGGGCAAAACACAGTCGTTCATTGAATTCCACCTCTCTGAGAGCAAGTGATGATAGCTAACGGCATGGATGGCGCATGACAAAACTATCCTTGCTGAGCACTTCAAAAGTAGGATCTCCCCAACATTTCTACTAGACATTCACAGTTATTCTTCTAGAGCACTGACTCGAAATACATCGATTGTCACATTTAGTGACAATATTAGTGCTACGTCAGGCCACGTACAACAGGTCTGGAAACTCGTTTAGACTACGTCCAGACGTCCACAAGTTGGATAAGGCCTGACCGGGTGACCGTAAATCTACACAGAAAGCATAGAAGTATTGCCGTTCGCAATGTTCCCTCTCTTCAGACCACGGATAAGTGTGCCAGTTAGAGTTTACAGCCGCTAAATCTCGGCTTGCTGCTCTCCAAGTGTTAACAGGTGGTAACATGCAGCCTAGGCCTGCTAATTCAGCATCCATTCCAGTCCGAGATTTTTACGAGTGACGTTTCCGAGATTGACTGGCTTGGCCTATCATTTGCAACCAACTTCTAGGTGATGCAAAGTTCCACGCCGATCGATCTCGGATCTACGTGAGTTATATGGTATTCCAGAGTTATCATCAACCAAAGTCACTCTGAGTAGTGCTTCGATAGTCACAAACAAGGGAGATGCAGCCGTTGTCATAACTGAAAATGGTGGCACGAACACCAAAATTTCAGACTTCGATTAGCTTCCCAGAAGAGAGAGTATACATAGGCCTAAGCGACTAGGAGTAGACTCATAAAAAGGGTACTATGGTATGATCTCTGTCCATTGATTGTATACCAATGCTTCATCTCCTCTATAGAATGGATGGGTTTCGAATGGTGTATGATGAGTTAAGATCATTCATTGTCAATATAACGGATACCTGAAGTGTGACAGACGTTAAAGACGAAAATATTAGTGTATCAGATGTAACTGTGTACTGTAAAGACAACAGTCCTTTATGCTGACAGCCAACTCAAGACATTCGCGATACATGACCCCGTTCCTCTGAGCGTGCCGGAAACCGTATGGCGTATTGTGTATTCTAACTAATCATCTAGTAGTCTGATCGGTTTGACCGACCAACCTCCGCCTATCTCGCCGATCAAAGACCGCTTGTTTAATGACGGCACAGCCAAGCTGACCTCCGCAGGATTCTCACAAACCCCATTCATGACTGACTTTAATTAATTTGAAATCGACTCCGGTGCCAGAGAGGTTCATGCTAGACTCACATCCTGCCTTTGGAATCTACGGCACATTTATGAATTCTCAATCAGCCAAAGAGGTCAGAGAGTTAACACGGTAGAGGATCTCTCAGACATCCTTGAGGCTAGGTTATATTCTGATGTGCGAAAAACATGGTTACTGACCACTAAATAAATGCCCCTGTTGAAGGTGATGATCACGGGGTCGTCATAGTTCAATTAGTAGCAGAAGCACAGATATTCCCCCTAACTCAGAAGTTCGTAAGGAATCCTTATAAAATGAACTAGATATCTCTAACCGGCGAGCTTAGAGACATGGGTCGGTGTGATACCCCGGCGTGCATTTCAGTGTGAACGCCGTTACTAAAATCGCCGACAAGTATGTTCGGATCGGGCGACCTCTACGACCCAGAATCAAAAACCACTTTGAGATTGAATAGGAAATTCACTGACGGTAAAGCGATCGACTTGAAACAAGTATAAGCTGACGAAAAATGAAGGGAAAAAAACATACGCTGAACACTGTGCAGTCCGCAGCCGTGAAGGTCGATAAACGTCAGTACCAGTTAGACCTGACCTACTAGACAAGTGTCAGTCATGAACTCCTCTATAGCATCCTTGCGTACACCACCAAAAGCCATCCCACAGGTAGTGAAGCCGTCAACGATCTTGGCAGCCAGTATATGGATGTGGTTGATATCATCTGCGCAGTCAGTACATATATCTAGTACTAACACTATCATCGATGTCATGGAGAACAGTCATTTTGGCAACGCACAATGTGTTCCAAAATTATCTACGCTTTGTGAAAATAAAAATCTTGACCTCATCCCTTCTCTAACACCAAAGTGTGCAGAAAAAGTTCACTGCCAATTGTAATCACCTTAGTCTATCTCTCGAGAAGGTACGCTTCCTAAAGCTTAAAAGGTGTACACAGTATCACCCATCGTTAAAGTCGGTGAACGCAATGAGCCCGCTAAGTACAGTCCGACTACGTTATTGTCGATTGTCTCAAAGGCCATGGAGAACTTGATTGACGACCAATGAAGTGAGTACTTCGTTCGGTTTGCACTACTGTCTGGGAGTCAAGGCGAATTTCAAAAGGAATCCTCATGTGATAATCTAATTGTCGCTCGAGCCGACTGGACAAAGATGGCTGATGACGTGGTTTTTCTAGACCTCTCTAAAGCTTTCAACAGAGTAGAAAAGTTTAAACCGTGTGAAGCATCGTAATTATGGTGCAGAATATCCTCTAATCCTGCAGTCCATTGATTATCTACAATATCATCGCCTTGATGTCAAAATGGTCGGAGCCTTTTCAGATTGGTATTGTGGGCCCAGTAGTGTGCCACAAAGTTCCATACTAGGACATCTGCTCTTTATTTTGCTAGTGGTCGGAATTCCACCGCTTATCAACTCCTTGTTGTTATTCTATGCTTATAACACAAATTGGGCGTATAGTGGACAATATGATTGAAAGTGAACAGCTACAGAGCAATTTAAGCCTAGTACATCACCAGGACACAAACAGCCGCCTTCCAGCTAACATGACCAGATGTAACGTGTGTACCTCTGCCGTTCGAGCTGCACAGATTACTATCTGGAAGTCGTGGAATTGGGTGCCATTGCACGCAAGCAAGAATTGGGCACGATTGTCTCGTCTCTTTAGCCTGCCTCCCAAGTGCGCGTCAGTGACCGTTAAAACGAACTCGGTACTTCGGTTACTCACCAAACTGTTTAGTTGGTTTCACTATTATGTACAATTCACTAGTGTGCCCCGTCATGAAGTAAATACCCCCAGCTGGTCATTCCTATCTCGCGAATGAAACTACGCTTATTGAGAAGGTAAAACGTGGAGCTGCAAAACGGGCTACCACACTATGTTCTCTATTCTAGCCAGATAGACTGCGCAAACTTGGACAGTTTTCAGGACGCTACTGGCATATCAGAGGAGAAGTGATTACAGTAGGCGAGATTCTCAATCAACCTTAACATCCCTTGAGAAAACTAACTGCGTGCAGCCAAAATAACCATTTCAAAACTAAAGCTAACATCAAATGCGCCGTATGACCTACGGAGAACATTATTTTAATGCCGGATTTGTCCGATCTGGAACAATCTAGCAGAGTTTGTAGTATCAAGCCAAGATCATTGTGATGGAACGAAGATGCTCTTGATCTCTCATTGTTGGTCCTAGTCAGCTGTTATCTGTTGTATGTTACAGTGCGATTGTTGTGTACACAACAAACAATGGTTGACTTTTTATTTCTCTTGTTATTCACTGAGTTTCTCTTTCGAAGTCTTCCTATTGTTGACACTCTGAAAATGAAAGTCTTCTGAGGTATCATTTCTTCCTACACCATCGAACACAGATACACATGCACATAAGCTGTCTCAGCTTACTCGAACTTGTAAATTCCGAATGAATCCCCACGAAATATCTTGGGATATAAAACCCGGAAACGCACCGGATTTACAATGTAACAAACAGTGAAAATAAAAAGTTGGCGAGCGTATTTCGGAGTGGTGGCGAGACAATGGCAGTCGGATTACATAACACTGACCTCAATCCCCCCATTAACCCTGCTTAGTTCAGACAGACAAAAAGTCAAACCCAGAATTGGACATAGCAAACTTCGGGTTCCGTGCGAAATCACAATATAACAATCATATTAAACACCTCGCACATTGCTTGTTGATCCGATGAAACCTGCATAAGTGTAGGAAAAGAATATCTAAAGTAAAGACTTGTTACACTACAAAATCCTGAGTGAGATGTTGGCCACTTAGAATTCACTCAATACAACCGTTAATACACATTACTGAATACAGTACGTGTTCTTCTAGAGAAAGTTTTGAGTCTCACTATATGAAACTCCTGACCAAAGGTGTAACACATCAGTTCAACAATTGAAACAGCGCCAAGTAAACTGATGATAGAGAATATCCGTTTGTGAACAGCGCAGCAGCTCAGAATCCTAACCGGACCAAAGAAAACATGACGCTGGTAACCTCGGAATTAGACTCCAAAAGCACAGAGGAAACTTAAAGGGGCGAAAAGCGACGCCAAAGTTAGACCGAATGAGCATGGAGAAGGGAGAAAAAACGGGGTTACATCGATAGACAGCGTCGTACAAAAGAGTAGAAAAAAGCAACTCCTGTTATGAGCATGAATAGAGAAAAAAATCGAGCAAATATGATCAAGAAACAATTTACATTAAGAAGAGTAGACATGCTTGCATCCGAAATCGATTACAACCCTTAGGTTCTGTGAGCTTTCAAAATAAGTCAAAAACCCACTTTAACCTACCGCGTCGATTTGGCTTCTTAGCACATGAGAATTCAAACTATCCGACAAGAATCGCAACCGGTAACGCGAAAATTAGGTCGTACAAGCAATTACGGTATTTTTCTACATAATTCGCACTCGCCTTCTGTACTAGAGTTCTCGTAAGTTACCTGGACTCTGGAGAGAGAAAAAATAGAGGATATGACAGCTAGTCAGACTGTGTGAATGTTGTTTCGGAGCAACACACACACCAGCGAAAGTTGCAAGAAAGCGGTCTTGAAGATATCATCTGATTCTAGCTTGCAAACTCAATTGTTTGTTCACAAGACCCCTTGACGATGACTATCTGCGTTTAGGCATATAAGGTTCACTAAGCAATTTTCAACGTTATCCCTATTTCATAGTTAAACTGGGGTTTATTGCTTTGGTCACAAGTATGCGGCAGTTGGACATCAGTGCAAACTAGTGGTTCAATGTTGATGAAAACAATGAGTGATTTTAGGAGACTCAACTGAATGAGCGTAAAGTGATACGAACCTCCCCAGAATAACGCTGATTATATGCATTGTAGCGTCAAGTCTACAAAAAACGCGGGAATGTGAAACAAACACTGTGTGTGCAAAAAGGAGATAGAAATGGCTAATTCCGAGACAGAATTTTATAAACCTGTTGGAGCCAGGTATCGTTTATTGAAAATTTCATTCGCTTGTGGGAAAAATTGATTCACTGTCATCAGTGGCTGTTTTCCTGCTCTGGTCGACTATGTGAAGCAAAACAGCAGATTTTTGACGTCAATTTCAGCTCCTCAGGAACATTTACATTCTCCTGGTCTTATTCAGAGAATTGACTTTCTGTTTCAGTGTGTTTCTCCATCCGATGTTTGGCCACACAAGTGACGCTCTTAATTGATTAATTCTGTATCTATAACTGGTCAGTGGACAACGGGACATCAATTAAAATTTTTTTTAGGAAATACGAGAGCGCGCCCAATTAGTGAACGTGGTTTGATGTGACGTGATTTGACAAAGACGATTTATGAATTGCGAGACCGAAATGCCCGTTCATTCCTGTGGTTTGGAGGGTGCTCTGTCATTGCTGTTTCGACGACAAACATTCCTCAATGACGGATTCACAAAAAGAGGTACGAACTGCAACTACCGATCAAACACTATGTCGAGAGTTAGTGCCCGACCATATACTAAGTCATAAGATGACTTCACGCCGTCTCTAGTTGACTAATTTTCATCGATTCCGATAAGTTAGTAAAAAGGAGCATAAGTTTGTTGGAAAAAGATGTAAAGAAAGAATTCCGGTAAATTACCTTGTGGAAGCTCAAATTGCGGCTAGGGGTTTATCGATCGAACAGCGAGTTAGATAAAAGGCCAGCACGACTGGATTGCGGTTGTGAACATCAAGCAAGTGGGTTTAAGATAATCAGTCATTCGGGGTGGATCAGTAGAGTGACGATCAAAAGGTTTCATCAAATAGATCATCGTGATCGCCCATGACAGCACGAATTGTTTTGAATACACAAATCGGGTGACGCAATTAAGCTGCAAATGCGTAGTCTATCGGCAGGATGTGCAAGTTGACCATTAGCTGTAAGGTGACAGAGACCCAGTAGACGATGTGAAAAATCCTCTCGGTGTCCGTGTGCCACCACAGCCGGCCAAATAGGTCAGGATGGACGGATTAATGTTTTTGTTGCACCGGAACGGAGCATAACAGAATAATGTTAACTAATTCTTGCTGTCAGTGCGACCCGTACAGATGCTGAACTACAGAAAGAGCCAGAGAAGGAGATACAAAATGAGACAGCACTGATGAGCATATGGTCTTTCAGACGAAGGGGTATCGCCTATGTTGGCTGGAACTTCGGAACAGAACTCCTTGCGTTGATCGTACCAGCTATTAAGCGTATTATTCAGTCTGTCACTGCAGTCCCTTCGGATGGTAGTGCTGAATAGACTCTTCCCCTGTGGAAGAGTCTCCATTATGCGTCACGTTCACTATTCTTAAATGCTGTTTTCTGGAAATTCCATAGAATAGGCATGAGTATCAGTTCATTAACTCTGCCACTACTGTGTTAGCAGTGTGAGTAGGTATTGGTCTGTTGACCAAACAATATTTGGGAGTACAAGTGGTGACTAATCCCAGTTACCTTTCTCAACAGGTTCCGCTGTGAGGAATCGTCTGATCTAGTCGCAATCACGTCCAGAAGTTACAATTGCTCGCTGATGAAAGTAATTTTAACACAGCCCTTCATAATAATCGTCACTACGTTCAAGGTATCTGCTAGCCACTCATAAAAACTTTAGGGTCTGTGTAATGCGGGATGTTGAAATTTCAACACCGAATGTGTGAAACTAGAAGAGGGGAAAATTCACCTTAAAGTAAGATCCAGATTGCTTATCAGTTGTACATGTATTATTATAAGAAAGTTCGTCTGAGCATTTTGGATATTATTCAAGAAAGAGCGGAGCTGTGAGAACCAACGTGACAGCGGTCATAACAATGACTCCAGTACATGATTAGCGATACATCATTTGTAGAACCTCAATCAAGAGAATATACCTACTTGAACGAGGCCAACCTAGATGGTGCTCTGTACACACTCTTGAGCCAAATCATGGTTGCTTACTGTGCTGTTTTACTCGGTCATATGTACAGAGTGGTAGTAAAGATATACACATTACGAAATATGGTATCAGTTTGTACCACTCTGTAACATGTGAATAATCAGTTCCGCTTCAAATATTAAGATCAGTGTGTCACGGCCATAATGTGCCTGTTACAACTGAAAGGTGAAAGGTCATCCAACAGAGATTTTTTACTAGTTACACCGGCTGAAATATAAATAGAACCGTACTTGCAAAAACAACGCCATTCGCATACTTGAAAACGATAGTTTTTTCTCGCGATTGCAAATCAATTATGCACATCGAGTACGGAAAAGATTCCCTGGGGTACACCACAGGCATGTGTTAGATAAGATTACACAATGTTGTGGAAGGAAGTGCGGTGTGTTATGTTGAAAAAGTAATTACCTAGTAAAATAATTAGGTTTGTATTGGTCTACGCTAACCATCGGCAGTGGTAACAAATCCCAATATCCTCGCGCCAAGTTTCCTTATTCATGAACTTGTGATGCATCAACAACATTAACCACCGAAGAGTCTGATGAAGAACGCAATCAATCGAGTTAACGATCTATTTAAACGTTTTGGGTATTAATGCAATTCGCTTTTTTGCACTTTTGTTTCAAATCACTATCACAGACCAGGTTTTTGAGAGTATACTATATAAACTGAAAACCCATTTTAACGATAAACATTCCCTTCACATCCCAAAATTAACTGCTCTCTTCTCTCTAAACAGACTGATTAAGAGTGACAGAAAATTTGCACGTACCTCAAACAGAAGGATGAGAACGTGGAAAATCGATCGGGAAAGACAGGAGAAAGTGTAGGAGATTGAAAGAAATCGAAGCAGAGATGAACCGTACACTGAAAACACGTCTCTAACTAAGCTTACTGGTAAATGTGAGGACAACAAAAGGGACAGACAGATTTTGTAGACAGTAACAGATCGATATCGATTTCAGAAAGGAAAAGGACTTCGATTGGTCAGTCGAATGAGGAGCAATGAGCTGGCTGAGAAATGCAGCTCTTTGGTGTTTTCAAACAAGTTTTACAATCAGGTAGACGAAAAAGTGCATATTCAGACGGCAAAAAAGTTGTCCTGCGAATTTGTGTGCATTGGGCAAAAACAATGAAACAGCAAAACCACACAGGACAGCTTATAAAACAAATGTCCTTATGTGCAGGTACTTGAAAAATGTAGTGTCAAGCGCATTTAATTTACAAGACATGCGTTAACACAATACGCTGTTTGGAAAATAGCTATTGAGAGAAATGAACGTTGAAAAGGTAGACAAAGGGTAGACACAATTATTGCATGAAAACAAAGGGCGCGCAAGTAATGAGACCAGTGTCAACTAAAGCATTTTGGGAATATAAAACCGTGGGGACTTACATCCACTGAAATTTCATGTTCGATTAGCGAGCGAATATACTCGACCAGAACAGCGTAGAAGAATGATCGCACATGCTTGTTCTTCGTGAGTGTGCAGAGAGAAGTAGACAGGAATGAAACACAAATTACCCAAATTTATACAAATAAACTGTGACCAATAGAAAGGTCGATGATATCGGAGAACTCATCTTAGTAGCTAACAAACTGGTGGATTTCTTGGGTGTAAAGAGCGGTTAGGAAGTAAGAATAGCCCACTTCTGATTACCAACATCATGATAATCAGCACTGACCGACCGTTGGTCTCGACAAAACCCAAAGTACCTGATTAACAAATAAGTACAAAATGTACGAGGAAAAACTAAGCACGAGAAAATAACAGAGGTTCACGAACAGAGATCAGCAACTTTAAGGATGTAAGTTAACCAGTGACTATGGCACACTGCCACATCCGACAGCACTTCCAATCGGCAATGTGGGCAAAAGTCATTTACCGACCTAGCTGAACAGGATGTTGAGTGATCTGCTTGAAACAACAAAGATGACGTCCAAGCCAACAACACTTTGAATATACAAATTATATACCGTACCTGGCTTATGTTGAACTGGAACTAGCGAGAGAAATTGCATTTCCATGAAGCGAGACACGTATCGATAAGTGAGCCACAAGGCTACCTCGTGAGTTCAGATATCTCACATTAGGAGTCGGTTATCCACTGGTCCCGAAGAGTCACAAAAGATGCACCAAAGAATGCACAAGGTAGACTCCTCCGTTACGATTTCTCAGGCCACCGACGCTATCATGAGAAATAGATTATGGCAACAGAAGGTTCGACATATCCTAAACACAGATTGGATGAAATTCCCGAGAAAGAGGACTGGCAATGACATTTTAAGCAGACGATCTGAAAGAAGGTCGCATACGGCGAGCATTTGCGGTGTCTAAAGAAATGAAGGGGTTAAAAGACTACTGTTTTGAAAGACGTGTTTAGGGAAGAGCGATATTTGCAGCTACAGATGAAGCTTAACGCGAGCGGTCAAAGAAGTCAGTTCAAAATTTTTCGCCCGGTCAGCAGAGAAAGTGATTTAGCCAACCTGATTTAGCCTTCCTGGATCATTGAAAATATCGAGTTTTTAAATGTTTACAAACCAGGTGGTATAAATCCGAACTCTGTAGAAAAGGGGACAGATCCGGTTTCCGAAAACAGTGTTAAGTCAGCTAGACCTGTGATCAACCTGGATTTCAATAATTCGTTTGCAAATGGCACAATTCCCATTTTCAGGAAGCTTCATCTTTATGAGCAAACCAACTTTTGTTCACCCCGCGTTCTACATCAGCCAACTACAGTTCCGGCATGATGAGATTGGTTTGGTGGACAATTAGTAGGCATCCTTATGAAGTAGACAAAGTTTAAAGGCTGAATGATCTAACTTGCTTAATACTCATTAAAAAATGATTGCAACCATACCAAATTGCTGCCTATTGGTTGTTGAAGATGATTCACTTTTACAATCGTTAGCTAATGTATGTGAATCCCGCAGAGAAAAACTATTTCCACGATCGCTCTATACACACACCAAGTAGGCCTCCGGAAGAAACGTCTCTGTCACAGGGGTTGACCCAAGCCGAGAGACCAAAGTAGCCTCAACGACAAAATGCTGTTTCGTGTTGTATACCCACACCCTTACCGACGCAGTAGACCAACCTGCAAACTACCTCCACAGCTTCTTGAATCACGCCAGTCATGAACATGTAAAAGAGCATAAACCTCCATGAATCCGACCAGACTTTATCGTGGCTCGAATCATCCCTAACCAAAACAGTGATGATAAAGATTACGACAGAAAAATCCTCTCAATAAATGGAAAACAGAAACAGTCCTAGAAACAGGGTCAACACTTGGAAGCTGCAAGGACCACAGTTTATAATTAGGAACGTTTCTAACTAAGCTTAATAACACCTCCTGAAAATAATGATAATCATGATGATCCAATGCGGTCATCACAGATAAAAAGACGGGTAGCGCCATCGATGTGTCAAATCAATGCGGTTACGATCCAAAAAAAGGATGTCTAGGTCAGATTACTGACGAGTAATAAACATCGCAACAGAATACTGAAGGTGAACCTGGCTAGGCTTACGTTCTATGTGTTTAAACCGAATTTAAACTTCGATAACAAATGCCGGATGGACATTAATGTAAGAAAACAAATCAGTTGAACAATGCAAGGTTTGTAAACACACAGGGAGTGTAAATCCATTGGAAAACAACGCGTGTTACTGACGTCACTCGATTTACGTGCATTCACATCAAATATAACGCAACGCATTAAGGGCTACGTGCTACAATAGACCGCCCCGTTAGTGGGTTTTCTAGTCTATAAACAGTACAGTTTGCTTAATACATAGAAGAGTTCGCAGCGAGTGGAACAGCTCTAAACTTCCGAGCGTTTTTATGTGCTCCTTCTGTTGCTGGTTTGAATCCAGCTGAAGCTCAGATTTTCTGATTAGGTCTCTTCTAAAAAGGTAAACATCGAGTTAGCATTGTAAGCTGGAAGGTACATTAGGTATCTATCACCTATTAAACTATCCATCTCGAAAAATGCGTGAAGGCACCACCGCCGAGTGGAGGCACGAAATGCCCAGAACCAAGAATTGCACATGACTGTTCTGAATATGGATGCACGTGAACAGAGACGAACGGATTCTGGAGAGAGTCCTTCATATGATACATGACAACGCAAAAGCCTCAGCCAAAATAAGATCGAACGCAGAAAAAAAAATTCCACACTTTAGTTAAAACAACGAGACGTCTTTACCTCATTGCCTTGCACAGTAAGAAACACGTGGTTATATACATCGCTCTGCTGCACAGTGTACGGCCATCCGAACGGTGGGACCAAACTATCCTCGGCAGACGAGACCTGACAAGTGAGCAGCAGAGGAAGGATAGATATAACGCTGGGCTCTGAGAATGGGTAAGAAAATTCCACCACATCAAGTGCAATCTGAGGAATCGAGAACAATAGTTCAATTGACTCCGATAAGGAGGTTTCTTAGACCAATGAACACAGTCAATAATCGCGATCCTGAATAAACTGCACTGCTATACGATCACAGAAAATGAGCCACTGATCAATAAAACATTGTTGAGTGGATAAAGGCACATCACATGTGCGCAAGGAACTTATCCGAACAGATAGACAAAACAGGTAGAGTCCAAATGCCATGAAATAAGTCGTACCGACAGCTGCGTGACGACACGGATACACACCTGTAGGTCAGAACGGCCACCAGCCCCTTCCCCATGTTCTTGTGTGACTGCTGAGTAGATGAACGCTATTTTGCACTCACGTCTAAAATATCCTTCAGATAAGCATATCTTATACAGTGCTCCATCGGGAGGACAAAAAACACAAATCTAACAAACACTTCAACGAGATAGGACATTGCAATGAAACGAAAATACCAGAACCATATACGAGACACTTTTTGGAACTAAAATGGATTTGGTCTTCTGAGCGGATCATTAAAGTACAATAAGTCACTCCCGAACCATCTTTACGTATCACTCTTACGTGCAAAATTGTGAACTATCTCAATCCAACAAATGTTTAACAAGTGATGGTCAAGGTGACTGGAAGATGCTCACCTAATCTAAGACTACTTGCAAATGTGAACGAGGCGTGCACCACGGCTTAGCACACAGAACACTCTTTAGTCCCGATACTAAAGTGATGTAAGCAAGCCAAAGTAACAAGTCACATTTTTGTATTGATTTAGTGAGTGGCATTAATCAGAGTTGGAGTTAGTAAATAATGTGGACCAACCAGGAGAACGAACGTCAGTAATGATGCGGGAAAAGCATAGAAAATCTTCGATCAAAATTTACTTCTTTCAAAAAAGTCTTTAATACTTTGATGTACTGAAAACAGCCTTGAAGACACTCCGGCATTAACCATACATGAACATGTCTATTTTGCCAGATTTATCAGCATAGAACTGTTAACACCATGTCCCATTAATTCAGTTTTATAAGATGTCCCCTTTTACAACAAGAAACACCTTTGCATTTTCCGGATATCTCACTAATCACTTCAAAGTGATGATGGCATCACTCAGTAGTGAGGAAATACCAAAGCTAGGCGTGGGATTGTGATCGGATAAGCGGAGCACTGATGGTACACCAAAGCTAGTTTGGAAATCCTAATTTCAAATCAACTAGACATATGGCGCACGGATTACTGTAATCACGTTTTACACTTGACAAATACAAAGGATGGTGTTGCATGAAACACCAGATTCTCTCGAAATGAGTTGCATACTCGTATTCATTTTCACTGAGTTGGCCGTTCACGAGTTTCGGATGACTTAATTTCAAAGCAACTTGCTCCCAGCGTCCTAAACAGTTGGACAAAACCTGAAAGGCAAGAACCAGTGCAATGAGCATGCAGTTGTAAAGTGGTCACTCGGAACCACAAGTTTCCGATGACGTGCACAAGAACAGTCTCATCGTGAACAATTCCAACCGATGTACTCTTTCAGTCGACGTGGTCAAGAAAACGTACTAGCTCATAAGCGCGTTCGTTTTAGCACCCCATGCAGTTTGAAAAAAAAAACAGAAAGACGGGACAAAAAAGCACCTTTGGTAATCTTCAATTAGACAGCCTAGTAATTTTGACTGAAAATTTAGGGTAGTTGCTACAATCTGCGTAATTTTCGAAAGCTATCGATAAACTTGATACGGTTGGGAGCTCATGATAAGTGAAAAGCTTGCGAAAAAACAGCCGATATTTTGACATGCCTGCGAAACCTGACTAACCAGTAAGTGGGATGTTTACAACGTCCGCCTTCGATCACCGAAGGCTTAGTGAAATGTGGTGTGAACATCATATGAACAATGATTAGGTCCGCCAGCGACTTCGGAGCAAGCATGATGTACAGATAGCTGGGTGTAAGTATCACTGACTCTAGCACACTTTATGCATACCAGCCAATCGTTTACCAGACTGTACTCTGTATGCGAATGTCGAGTTGTACTAGAACTGACAGTCCGACGGCCTTTACACGAAAATTTGTTTTAGGCTATTTTTCCCTCTCTGGCTATAGTTGAAAATAAAACAAGCAAGGCATCCAAGTATCACAAAAAATCTAATAAATGACTTTCGTAATATGAGTCATTTTTCCTCAAATAAAGTTTCTTTTAGTCAATAATCGTTACGAATTTCACGGTTTTTTCCACACTCCATTGTACTTCCCCCATTACGGTTGTGGTACTGACGTCAACCAAGTAAAAGAACTGAGCAGGACCATACACATATGTCCTTAGATTGCAGTTCAATGAACGACAGAAAATCGACTATACTCGAGAATGGTGGTTTATGCAGAGAGTGGCGAAAAACTGCTCCTTGTATTGATTAATGTAGCAGGTGAGGATAGTGCACAGACATAGGAAGTATGTAGATGAACAAACCAATGAGAATGAAGAATGCCCAGTTAGGTTAACGGGTGCGAACATGTGGTGCGAAGTCACTTACAAGTGTCAAAAACACGGTGCTAACACATTCAATAAATGGTTTCTTGGAAAAGAGTTCAATGTATATGCAATTTGGGATGCTATTCAACAAGAAAGAATCTGTGTATATTTCAACTTTTTGATTAATTATAAACTATACTTGATGGGGGAGATGAGGCGCGTGTCGGTAAACCAATGATTTAAACCCTTTGGTACATGTTGGGGTTTACTGAAGAATCGGAGAGACGTACGGAGACATCAGGATAGGATCGCGAGATTTTTGCAGAAAGATCGCACATGTTACGCAATTGGTACTGACAATAACGAAGCTCGGAGAAAACGCAAAAACACGTAATACAGTGAATCGAAACAAGAAAACAGACGCTAAGCAATTGGTGGAACCGATTTCAGCTTACGGACTTTTTTGAAGACCCAACTGAGATCGTTTGCGAACCTGCCGCCCGCCTACTAGAAAGCCGACGGTGGAAGAGCTCGCCAAATCGTTTGAATACATAAGCAAAGTCGTCCAGAAGAGCACTCAAGCTATCCCCATGAAAAATGTAATTGTCCGGTGCCAGTTGTTCGTATGAATTAGCTTCCGTCACTGCTCTTAAAGATAGACTTGAACAGTAGTCCAACATAACCTGTTTGGCCCCATCCCGATGCAACAGGAAATCCGTGATCTGGTTCTAAAATAGAAAACGAGTGCAAGAATGAACGGAGGAGCATCAGAGTGGAAAACAGATAAACGCCATGTATACTTTTTATTTTTAAACCTAGCTTTTGGGGCATGAGGTATTTACAATCAAGTGGCATACTCGGTCGCCTGCGACCGTACCGTATCTGGGTCAATATAACGCTATAAGTATCCTAAGTAGTGAACACTGAGGCTGATATTAGGAAATATTTAGAGAAACAAAATTCGGTAGACCGAAAACGGAAGAAACACCCAGTTAGAGTATCACAGTTGAAAGACAAGCAATGAAGAATGTGAACGGATTTAGCCAGAAGGTTCAACAATGTTCACAACAGAAAACAAAATATGCGTCGGCGGGAGAGCGCTGGATTCTGTTGAATAGTTAACTAAGGCTGTTGTGCAACGTGATTCAGTTCACGCTATCGGCTACCAAATGATTTGATGGAAAGTGTGAACCAGTTTTCCTTGATATTTGATTTACGGTTCGAAGTGGTCAAAAAACCACGGACCACTCCGATCACGTCAATAAGAATAACTGTACAAGACTGGTTGGTCCAAGCTAACACGTTTCATCTTGTGCAAGAAAGTAATAACTACGCCTACTGTGAATCGCTGTAACATTGTAATTCAATATACTGAGAGAACTATAGACTACCTGAGACGGAAAGTGGAGGCGGGAGGCAGAACAGAACAACCCTATTCTATTAGTGATCGGATCTTGGCTACTTCGAGCGCTTGATTGCAGGTGTGGCGTGAATTAACACCGAAATGATCCATCACCATTCTGAGAGAAAAGATGCGATAACCACTCACAAACTGAACTTGTCTGCCATCAAGACAGTACTGAAGCTCCAAGGGTTTCGAAATAAACCTTCCAATACAAACGGTTCAATGGTAAACCAGATATCAAGATAAGGCCAGCCTAGTTCCTCTTCACTTCAACGCAATGGTTGCATATAAGCCCTCGTCGAACACCACTGTTCGATTTCATGCTAAACCGTCGATGGGGTTTTGTAGGCAACGGATCAGTCAGCAGCTTTAAAGGTAAACGGATAGTTCACCCAAATGGGACTCGAACCCACGACTTGTGGGTAAGTGGCCGATGGACGATGAAGACACCGATTCACTAGGCCACGGGGTCACAGCCATTGGGGTTTAAATAAGGTATGCGAGCTACGCCTTTTGGCTGCTGCACCTCCTTTCCTCAGCGGTAAAAATTTTAGTGTTAATCGAACACGAGATTGATGGTCAATGTGACAAAGTGACTGCAGAGTCTGTCCTCAACCTCTTCCGCTACCTTGGCGGATGCTTCCTGGCCAGCAAATAACAGATGGCTGACCGACTTCGGATTATGAATAAAGAGGATGCAATGGTTAAAGAAAGCACCAACGAAGTGTTTACATGCGCGGGTGTACATGTTCACCTTGATGACACCATTAATTTGTGAAGTACAGTCTTCAGCGCATGTGCTTGTTCCACAGTGGTAACATGTGACAGGTAGTAGAACCATTGAAAGCGTAGTCACCGGTACACTTAATCGCCAACTCTCAGAGCGCATTTCGGGATATCGAACCTCCTGTGTTGGATAAGTCGATCCGAGGCTGCCAGGAAAACAAACCGTTGGTCTGATAATGGCTGTGCATTAAAAGTTACTGTGAGTGGGAAAGAACAATAAGCGACCACTATTGTCACCTGACATGAAACGCGGGTACATGCTTCTACATGCGCATCAAACAAAATTCTTCAAAGGATACTTCCACATTGAAGCAATGAAATGTCAAGCGTTTCATGTAATGAACTGAGCGATTTCAAATCCAGTTCTTAATTGAGGACGGTTAGTCACGTGTTCAAAAAACGGCAGTTTAGAGAGATATCCAATGATCGATATTGTTGTCTAAGGTTACGCCGGTATGACCGCTATTTGATCAAGTTGCTAAAACTCTCAGGATCCGCGGGGAACATTGCACACTTAAAATTGACCACATTTATGAATAGCCCCGCTGGGATGATTAAGGTAATATCTGGTAAAGCAATTCAGCACAAACTGGATCACCACTTTAGCAAGGTTGATCCCATCCTGACAACTGCTTGAACATTAAAAGGACGATTAAACGAAACGACTCCATATACCAACGAACTAGAGGACAGCAAGTTCAACGGTTTAGGTGTTGTATAATAGGCAGCTTCGTTTGTGTGTACTATACTACTCACAATTTGGGAAAACGTTCGGGAACTAAAAGGTGAGTGTTAACGCCAAGAAGACGATGGGCCAGAAGCGACTATTGGAATGGTGGGTACGCGCTGTGGGGGACTTGCCATCAGGACGAACGACAGTGTATTGCTGCCCAATGTGTGTGAATACACGTCAACCGTGCAAATGAACGTATGCGTTCGTGGTCCTATGTTTTGGCACAACAGGTACTGAATTTCGTACAACAGATAACTTGGCAGGCCAAGCGTCGTTTGCGGTCACAACATTACGGAAAGGAAGTTGTGACCAAACAAGCAGACGTTTATTTACCAAATATAGTGTGATCAATCCCAGTGACCATGGACTAATTGGGATCAGCGGGGAACCAAGTGAATACCTATCTAGATGAAATAATACACTCCTTGATTCACATTACTGATAGGTGGTTGGGGATTTGGTTGATTTCAAGTGGAATACCACTCATACCTGATGGCAGTCTTCACATTCAGACAGACGTTACAACTAGCTTCTTACGAAAAGAAGTACTAGACTCGAGTTTCACTCTTGTCAGAGCTTGCCAGTAGCGCATACCCTTGCCACAGCAGGGATCAAAGTCTTTGGTTGATCACAGTGTTTTAAATAAGCCCATTACGACCATGAGAACAAAGGTTTGCACGAACATATGCTTCCAATAATTCATCTTCACACCGGTACAACTATATGGCGGGGTGATGGAGTTGAGGCGAGATATCAGTTGAACCTAAGACTGAGAAACTAGATCATTCGTCAATCGATTGGAAATGGCTTGATGGGCCCATCACGTGACGCTCGTCTATTTGCTTATCATGCGTGATGGTGATCAGTCCGGTTGATCTGAAGGCAAATGAGAAGCGAAGCCTGAACAAACCGGTCTTGATAACATAATGGCTGACCAAGAAACCTCATTCCGACAGCCTCAGCGGTATGGGGTTTTCATTTGGACGATATCTGGTGGGTTACCTGGCACAAAACAGGCCGCTCGGAAAGTTGGTTCAGTGTTCACCTGGTGCCCACTTTCAACCAGATGAACGAGGATGTCGCGTATTTCTCTGTACTCTGACTAACGTGGGTGACGTTCTTGAATCCGCTTCGAAAGTTTTCCCGATGTTTGACCAATATAACCTGGTCCACTGAAACAATTGGGACAGTAGATAAACATAAACCAGATCTGAACTGCTCAGCAGACCAGATGAAGGCGCTGGGATTGTCATATTGAACAGAAGCGATTACACTGTTTGAAAACTGGCACAAGATTCGTGGAAATGCCAAAAAAAAGGAACAAAATCGTCTGCGCATATATAACAGTCAGCGCACCGTAAGGCATTACGCACTGGGAGAACACGGTGCTTGTGAGCGATTACTTCTAGAGATCGATAAGAGGGGTCATTTAATCAGTTGTCGATCGATTAATAGGCATACAAATGCGCGGACCACAAGTGGGTTTTGACTAAATTATCTCACCGACCAAACTACTCATGAGCAAAACAACTTTAATATCTAAAAGTAGCGTTGGTGGATTTTAGCGTGAACTGTTCGGGAAGCCTTGCTTGGAAATTCAATCTGCTGAATAACTTAGCGAATTCCATATGCGACGATAGGACCGGCAGGTAACAGAGCACAAGTGTGAAAGTTCCCGGCTCCCGAAGTGAGTTTGTAATCCAGCCGATAGTACGTTTGCCGTGTGTGGGCGTGCTGCTTTTGTCGCAGGTTCGAATCCACTAAATCCTCCAAATTATCAAATTCGTCAAATTACCCACTACCAATATGTGTGCAACAGTCAATCATGCAGCACTAGCGTATGCATCATTTCTTACTGTGTTAGGTCAGGCTATCCACTCTGAAAATAGTCTGTCGGATGGCGCCGACGCTGGGACAACCTGAGGTACGTCAGAAAGAGGCGTTGGTTCAATAACGAATGCGTCGTGTGTCTCTCGGAATGGAGCTGTCAAAGGACCATCTTCTTTTGAGCTGGGTGCTTGTTGGCGCACATGATCCAAATGGTGTCGAGCCATTCTCCCGTCTTCCACTTCAGCCAGTATAATTTGTCTATTAAAACTTTGGACAAAAGTGGGTTGCCACTAAATGTTTGCGTGTGTAGGCGTTCAAGAACTAGATCCAAGCAAACGTTTGCCATCAGTATGAATATCAAAAGGGTCTCCTGTTACTTTCTGTTTAGTGCCAATATGTGATTGAAGAACCTCGTCTAGCTGAGTAAGGAGACGACGACCAAACACGAGTCCAGCAGGACTGCAACCGATGCTTTTGTCCAGAGGATTCTAGTAGGTAAGTAGAGTGCGACCCAAGGCGCAACCACAAGGAGGGACTAGGTACCTCTTCAATGTCAGTCGGGTCGTTTGAAGCGGGAGGACAAGGTGCTGTCGTAACACGTTTGATTCCATTCGAATTAAGTAGGTCTGTGAACTCAGCGCTAGTAAACACAGAATCGTTGTCAGTCACAAGAGATTCTGGAAAACCAAATGCTGCAAGAGTTGTTCGTAATTTGAGTGCCGTCGTAAAAACAGGACAACAATTTTATTTTCACGGTGATTGGGTGGGCACCGTGGAGTTCATTGAGGATGGACGATCACAGTCGCTTCGGAACCTCGACATGTGTTCCCTAAATCGGACATCCATTTTAAGGACTTCACTCGATCATTTTCAGTCGGAAAAGGACAAGTTCGTTAAGTATCTGTTCTGATCAGCCTACACGCACACACCGCTTGACTATGGCTAACACGGTGTTTTTGTCTGCTTCTCATCCTACATTCAACGACGTAATAGGAAAATGATCGAAGCGTAGAATAAGACACACAATTTCTTGTGGAACGAACTTTCTGGTAACAGCAACCCATTTAAGACACAGCAACATCACTGAATCGCCCACGAGTGTGTCGAAGGTTGTATTTGCAAACAGATACGATGAGAGACAGACCGCACGGAGGCCATTTGTTGTGTGGTCTTCTCCTTGCCCAATAAGAAGATAAAGGGCCCATGGTCTGCAAAGATAGTAACTCTTCGTCCGAGAAGGTATTGGTGGAACCGCCTTACACCGGATACGATAGTCAAGCCTGCCAAGTCAAGTTGTGGGTAACCTGTGTTCTGCCACAGTCAGTGTGCGAGAAAAGTAGGGGCTGGAACACTCTGAACCATCTGGAAGCGTGTATAATAGCACTGCACCAAGAACACGATCGATAGACAAGCATACAACACATGCGTAACAATCGATGAGGCTGCACTAACGGACGTATAAATAACTAAACACCTTAAGTCATTGACTGACGAAAAGTTGATAACCATCGCCACTTACGAGCAATCATGGTAACTGAGTTCTACTTACTTCCAACCGCACGGGTTACCAAAACTCCATAAACCTTGTCAGACAGTTCGTCCAATACTTGATACGGTGATTTCATCCTACCACTGAAGATGCTTGAACCTGATCAGAAAGCGACTGCCGTGCTCAGTACACGACATACACTTGAATGCACCGGGTGATTACAGAACAAGAAAATGGATTGCACTTGTTGTACGTAGTGTCATTACCCACTTACGTGTCGTCCCTAGAAACAGTTATTTTCATCTGTAAAAGAGTGCTTTTAGACCAGACTCAGCGTTGGGCTACCACCACTGAGTTGTAGTGGGCATATCCTCTGCGCACCTGTGATGTAATACTGCTGCTCATTGGTGTACTGTATCAACAGACAAACAACAAGGTGCCGGACCACCACTCGAATCCCCTTAAACCGATGTTCATGAGATAACTTGGACTCACTATGTTTCAATCCATTAGTGGCCATTTTAGTCAGGATCGTCGATACGTAGATCCAAACGATAAAGCACCCACCATAACCTCAGAAGGAGTTGAGGAAGGGTCTTTGCAAACAGTTCGTTCCTGTGACCACTAGCGAAATAGGCGGACACCTGTTTCGACCCACGTGGATCTCATCAGCACCACGTACGAAGGAGAATCGCACCCACGACCCGTGAAGATGCTGCAGACTGTGGAGCACGTACATACTCACTAGACCGCGGGGTCACGGTCGTCAGGATTGCATGAATGGATGTGAATTAGTTCCCCTAGTTGTTGCGCTTCCCCTCGCTCACACGCTAAAATCGGTCAGGGAAGGAACCTCGTGCGTTGCCTGACTGCCAAATCGCATAGAACGGAACCCAAATTTAAAGAGAACGTACTCCACGATAGCTGTTATCCGAACGACGTAGCACTAGAACCACTACCACAACGCCACAGAATGAATAACAAATAGACTCGTATTATGGATGAACTCCGTATCGAATTCGTCACTCTCCCAGTTCTCCGATTTCACAATACAGACAGA
Organism: Paragonimus westermani; assembly: GCA_008508345.1. Classification (NCBI taxonomy): domain Eukaryota; kingdom Metazoa; phylum Platyhelminthes; class Trematoda; order Plagiorchiida; family Troglotrematidae; genus Paragonimus; species Paragonimus westermani. The sequence continues at coordinate 43,168 of QNGE01004093.1, forward strand.
CAGTCAGTTCAGATCTCATCTACGTGTATCTACTCTCCCACTGGTTCTCGTGGAGCCGGTTGTATTGACCGAACACAAAAACAACTTTCGAAACGAACCCGAGAACATCACCCATGTTGGTTGGAACACGGTGAAATACGACCGGTTAACAGTGCTATCCTTGTTCACCTGGGTGAAAGTGGGCATCAGGTCAACATTGATCCAACCTTCCAAGTGGCCTGTTCCGAACCAGGTAACCAACCAGATGTCCGAATGAAAACGCCATATTGTCCACTGACTGAGCTTCGGGTAATGGACTCCTCAATCCATTACCAATCGGGCGACAAGTGGCTTGGTTTACCAGTCATAAGTTCAATCGACATATCGCTCCAGCTCTATCACCCCGCAATATAATTGCAGCGATGTGAAGATGCATTACCAAAAACATGTTTGTAACCGCGAAATTCGGCCACCGCGGTCCAGTGATCCAGTGGATGAGTATTTGGACTACAGTCTGTCGCTTATCCACGGGAAGTGGGTCCGATTCTCCGAGATGCGTGGTGCTGATGAGACTCAACTGGGTCGAAACATCTGTCCACCAATTCATTGGTAGGATCAGCTGTTTGCGAAAGCATACGTCTGTGTGCGTTTATCATTTGATCTAGAAGTTAACGGGACTCTTTATACACCACCAGACGAATCATCCGTGACCACATTGTTCGGTTTTAAATGAAAAGACTTCTGTTACCAAGTTAGGCTGCGAAAACATACGAGAGAAGCAGTCGAGGTGACCAGGATTCTAAAATGGAACCATGCGTTTGATAGCTGGTATCCATACAGCTGAACTCAAAGTTTTCAATAAGAAAAAGCCCTAATCTCAGCCACAGCTGACCGAAGTGCGTAGAGTAGTCTAGATGAACACACCACAAACCAACAGAAGTCAGTCTTGAGTTAATTACAATCTACACCACATTCTGTAGGTTACCGTGCACATTTATCGGTACGGAGATAATGCAACTTTTCATATAGATAGCAGGTGAAGCAACAAGATTGCACAGATTTGAGGCAGAGGCAGTATTTCACTTCACATACACGTGATTGAACAGGCTCATGTAACCAAAAGGCAAGTAAATAAGTGAATAACAAACACAACCACATACTCACTCGTTTGCCAATCAATTTCGGTACCACATCGTTATTCGATCTAAGTGTCCACAAGCAACCTGAAAAAAATAACGACAGTTATGGAGAGATATAGGTAGAGAAGCATGGGACCTCGTAATTACATTGGAAAGGTTCCTGAGGCGCCCATTTACCCCGACGTTTGCGCAATGCTTGAAAACAAGCAATAAGGGAAAGCCGCTTTACCAATAAAGAGGAAGGCATAACAAAGGTCTGGGACGAAAAACAACGTCTGGTTGTACTGTGCTCAGTTCACGGTGAATAGTTATTGAAACAGTGACAACCATGGGGTCAGAGCGGAAACCGCTTTGCTCTGTCTCAGTTAGTATTCAGCAGAAAAAGTCTACGAACCATCAAGATGACCGGAATGTTTGGTGCGATTGGAGGTGGACGTACTTCTCAATGAATAGACCACATGTTATAAAGCACCTTGTATGCAATAAACGTTAACAGAGATACGAGAGGAATTTCACGAATAAAAATGAATTATCACACAGCCAGCCCAGAAAATGGCTATGAGAACGCCCTTTGGGTGAAAACCGTTGTGGAGTTCCAATGGTCCAAGTTGCCGCGCTACATACTGGCTAAAATATTCTTCGGAAATCGCCTCCTTACATGAAGCCCACTTAAAATTTGGTGGGACGGTATATTCTCTATTCTATCTCTGAAACGCGTTTAATCCATTAGACATTCCGATTATTTGTCGAGCTTTCCAAACAGTTTGATTGTAAGCATTTAGAAAAAAACGGTGTTCTCCATGTCAGCTGTCAATCTCCGGGGTGTATCTGGAATTTCGAACGGGATCTAAGCGATCCAGATGAAGAAAGGTTGTTCGTCGGGTCTTTCACATACAGCCATTCCTTACTAAACCGTGACGCCATGAAACGACGATAAGTAGTCGTCGACGTTATTGCACGTGAAATAGGCTATGTGAACCGTGACGCTGGCCTGACAATGCTGGATGCCCAAGTTTCGTGCCACTGGTTCCTATGAGACCAGTATGATGCGGACGCCCACCCAATCGGGGGACCAGGCGTGTGTAGTGCAGAGGATGGTCAGGATCAAAGTGTCCAAATCAGCATTATGTCGTGCGATTTTGAGAACGATAACCGATAGCAATATGACTAACGTTGATCAACGGCTGGTTTAGGGAGGAAGCACGTTACATTGCATGGGGGTGATTGTACTGAAGTTGACACACCGAGGGCCAGCGCTGGGCTGCGCACAACAGTACCTGAACCAAGTCACTGACCAAACAGTGTATCAAGAGAATAACGACCACTGGAAATCACTGTAATCAGTCAGATAATTGACTCGAACATCCATATCACCAGCAGGCGTCCCAACATATGCGACCGTTGCGCTACGGAGGCAACCATGAAGTTGCTGGGAAAATATAGACCTGGCAACAGTGTGGACGGAAAAATGACTAGCAACTGAGTTCTTTTAATAAAACGCAGATTTATGTCACTGCAACACAAAAATCAGCTAGCTTAGCAGTTGAAAAAACAAGCAAATCAGGAGATGCACTGAATTGGCAGGAAAGACGTGTGAACACACACAGAGACTGGACGCGGATCACGCAAACCATAAGTGATAGTGGAAACAGAGTGCGCGGTATGAACCAGCACAACTCGTTGATCAGTAGAAGAATGGATATGTGACTAGCTTTAACATGACGTGCTTTCTTGGGGAAACATGCAAATAATCGGTAGAAAATGATGCAGGATAAAAATACAACCAAAAAAGTGAGTAGCACTCTGCAGCGAGCAACCTGCAGGATAACTTAAATACGAAATAGAACAAAACAGCGGTTGAAGAAACATTGTGCTGGGTCAGGAGAGCACACAGAACAACAGCAATAATCATCAGTACTTCGAATGACGCACTTGTGACTTTCCCAGCGAGGACATCATTTGGCAGGAAGGAACGTTAGGATGTACCTGAGCCTTAGGCTTGGGTAGTCTGAAGGCATTAAGTGCACACACAACTCGAGAGCACACATTGCAGTATACGGCTTGTAATGCAAAAGTTAGACTTTCACGTAAAGAATATGAGCCAAACTGTTCAGAGAAGCCGATGATCAAAAGACTGTAATCCAGTTAAACAACAGCCCATGCAGTCCCGCGGATATGGCTAGTTGTTTTTGTGGCAGGAGCACATACACTGTGCCGGTAAAGGTATGACCATCTGCGGGAAGCACAGCTACTAACCAGCGCACTGCCTGCTGTCAGTGGTATCATCGCTTGTTGACTGTGACTGTCAATAAGCGGCGGCTCCCGGCTGTTCTCTTGTTACGGGGGTAGACATTTCTAGTCAGTCACCTACCTACTCATTGTCCGTCGATATTGTATGTAATGTCGCCGCATTTCTGCACGTGACAACCTGACCGTCCAGCTCTCAACCGTCATCAACACTTTCAGTAGACATGATAAGATTCTGAAGTAAGCGTCAGTGCCAGTAAACTAGGCCAACAGCCGAAGGTTACCTCAATCCAAGCTTTCAAAATTTCTCCGGAATACGGGGAGAGAAAAATAGTGAAGGGAGGATCCATATTCAGCAAAACATTCGACTTTCATAAAAAATGTTATAAACCAAGGAATGAAGCACCCAGTGAAAATACAGACACTCACCCAAACTTCCGTCAATGACCACGTTCGGTAAGTTGATAACCCAACTGGGTGAATCTACGACAAACGTTGGTTAGGGAAAGTGACTGAAAACCGCCAATTTATTGCTAATCAACAGACTGACGGAGACGGTGGCTACAAGTATTAGGGAAACGAAAGCTAATCCGGACCAACAAAGTGAAATGCCCGTAAGGTGGAAATACTCAAACCAGTGGACAAATGAAACCCACATACGGGCCTGTTTTGTGAATTTTGTCTGTGAGCAATGTGTAGGTATCTTTGTGTTCAAAGTTTTAAGTCAGACATACGAGCTTGCGTGGATTGAATCGCATTCATATCACGTCTTTAAATCTTATAAGCTGCTCTGTTTCTACTTTCTCTTCTCCATCTTCTCACGGTTGCATGACAGGTGAGCAACAATATCAACCACTGATATATTGCTATCGATGAGAACGAAAGGCGTGTATGTTCATCCGTTAGAGTGTCATGAGGTTTATACTCTTTCTTTTTCCTGGTTGTCATTGTGAGTAGTTTTTCGGAGTTTATTACATCAGAGCGAGGCCAAATGAGCCTACAGGTTGTTACAGAAAAGAGAACGATCATTATTTGTGCGTTCCTGTTTCTGTGTCGGTCGGGGGAAAATAGTACTGGACGGTTTGTGTATGTAGGGAAAAAAGTGAATGAAAGTAAACAAACGATAACTTAAGTCAAGTAACCAGCGTGAAGCCATAACATCAACGACCGCTGGGACAAAATAAGACAACGTTCTGTCATATATAGGCAGTTAAGGGTCTGTGGGACTAGACGGAGTAGGCGGTCACGAAACTTGTGATGCATGTTTAACCAATTCAGCCGTGACAACAGAGTTGAGAAGTGCACTCCAGTATGAACGCACTTTAACTGTAAAGCAGTTCTGTGTACAACGTAACCTTTGCATTCCATAACCCAGTTTCAGCGAATGACCCTTCAGACGTATGTCCGTGTGCAGTGGACCTGAAGTGTGAAGAGTTTTGTAGCTGAGAATTAGATCTACTCTAAAGTGCCCGTAATTCATTGGCAGTAACCTAATTCCCAGTAGGGAATTTTCCTGAACCACATAGCTCATTTGAATACTTTGATTAAGTGTCAAATCTTTCTTAAGTTAAGGACAACAAGCCTCCACGTTCGCTTCCCGATGTGCACGGATTATGGAAGTGTGCATAGTGGGAAGAACCGTGGAGTGGAAGGTCTCAAAAATTCGTCGTAAGAGGTTCAAGATCAATTGGAGCTATTTTAGCCATAACGGCACAACAAATGGACAAACTCCATATGTTCGTCAATTGCCTGCATACTGACAAGAGTGGCTTAGTATCACTAATGCAGTAGTCGGCACAATTTTGATGGCGAGTGTACGTACCTTCTCAGTTGTTCACATTGAACAGCAAATTATTTTCTGTGGACCATTGGTATCAACAGTTCAACTGGTTCCGTGAGGTTTCCACATCTTACGGATATTCCAATACTTGTTAGAACTTAGTGTTGTCGACGAAAAGCAACATCGGTGACTTGACGATGCCGGATGATGGTATACGTTTGATAAATGCTGTATGGATGTCAAAATAGGGCTTGGGAGACCGGAGTATAGAAAAGTTAATCTTCCTAACTCCTGTCCGCAACCTGAATGAAGCGAACCTGTAAAGACAACCTTCTGATACGACACATGTGCCAACAGTTCTGCACAAGATCTACGTAAAACCAACAAAGGGGGTGGGGGTGATCGTGAAATGATGGACACATATAAGCCAACGTTCGCGTTAAACCTACACTATGTTACTAGGTGTCAAGCGACCGAAATTGAAACAATAATCAAGAACAGCGGTTGTTGTGAACAGCATCGGTAATAAAAATAAACGATACTGTAACACAAACGAGAAAGGGGGTTACGTACGATGCACTCTGCACAGACATTCTGACCTATCTCATCGGTCACGATACACAGACTACGAACAATAAGTAGTCGAAACAAAAACAATTAACTTTTGCCTTTTACGACGGTCCATTCGAACGTGACTAGATCTGTGTGCTATTCCCATTACAGCCGATGACTCATCCTTATTCTACGCTTATCTGAATTAATGCACGCTTATTGTTCATAGTCTACGTACCGTAACCGACGAGATCGGTCAAAATCTCTGCAGAATGTATCTTATGTAATCCTGCATAACTGCTTTAAACGAACAACAAACACGAGGAAACACCAGTTTAACTCTGGTACGCATACACAAGGATTGGAAAATTTCCGCTGGCAACAGTCATGAGAGATAAGACAAATTTTCAGTTTCTACATCAAAACACGTTTGTTATCATGCAACACAGTAGGTCGTATATGCGTCGGGTATTGCCATGCATCATGGACAAAAGGTGGGACAGTAAACACGAGTCCAAAACCACAAAAAAATGCAACTGATCGCTCGCGCCGTTCGAGTTGCATAGCCTATCTCGAGCATGAATCAAATCTAACAGGCAGTGAACAAGGTCTCGTGAGGCAATTGAATGGAAAATTTCAAATATACATCTGTTCCACGCCAGATGCTAGTTCCAGATAACGAGTCCAGAGTTACGCAGAGAAAAGGACGATGAAAACGGTACACGTAACGGATTAAAACATGTAAGGATACAGAGCTCCACTGGAATTTGTGCGCCCAGATTTGATGAAAGGAGAGGAACAGCTAAAAGAAGCAGGGGCATCAGTAACGAACACGGAGAGCGAAAAAGATGAACAAACAAGCAAATGAACGAAAGACAGGTTGCAAGGCAAACGCTGATACAGTTGCTGCATCTGAAAACTACTCAGCACGAAAACATCCCCGAAAAAGGGACATACCAAAAATGCACAAGAATGTAGTATTTTTTCGTCCAATCCTGAGCATGAACAGTTCAGCTAACCACAAACCTGCCCAGTGGGCAGTGGCTAATTTGAACCACATCTACGAAACCTTACCGCTCCATTGGTTAGAAGATGCCTGTGAATTTGCGACCTTTAGACTGCATTCTAAAGTGTATACACAATATACCACATCGGTTCTCAGTCGTTTTTCGCAAATGCCACCTCCATAACATAGTTAGGTTTTCAAATAACTCAATTTCCAGGCAGAATTTTGGCGCATATTCCGCTTGAAAATCCTGAAGACCCTAAATCTAGCCTACATTAAGTAATACCAATTTGGTAACTAGTTAATCAAGTCTGAAGAAGCCTCCGATTTAGGAGTGAAAAGTCACCAATAAAAAATCACCGATTGCCCACAAGTTGTTCTGAACTTGAAGATTCCACTTTGTTGGGTGTCCGACTGAACGCCGAACAACCGAACACCTAAACCACCAACCCGAGTTAACAAATCCACCATTATTTTACCATATCACACCACATCTTACCATACAAGAAAAACGGCTGAGTTTAATTCAAAGGACTTGCGCACAGACAGACAGAATTTTACGAGCAGTCGCAGAAGTAGGATGAAACGTTTAATGTGATCCATCACCCAAACAATTATTTTTTTTAGTAACGATATATGCTACTTGTAAGTAACTAAACAAATGCGACAAAACACTTGCAAGTCGCCTGACTACCCGTATCCAGTGCGGGACGTTCCAGATTAACACTTTCACAGTGGCAAACCATGTAATAATCGAAGAACAATGCAAGTGAGAGAGTCCAATCCATACATTGAATGGACTTCGGCTTTGCACCTTTTTACTGTTCTTTCGGCTTTAAAGAAAAGGTCGAAACAACAGATCAGCTGTGTACGAGAGCGTAAAAGAGCTAATCCGTTTATGAAGATGGTGTTGTAACTGGTTGAACAGCGTATGAGCGCGTACATAGGTAACGGAAAAACGGTTAATGATGAGGCGGATAACTGGACTACGGTTAACGGTAGTGAACAACGGACCACGGAGTATACACGTTTAATTCCCAACCAATCCAATCACCCGAGGCTAACGCATGAATACTGAAAGGACTGGCCTTCCGAGCAGAGCTCCATGTCGCTCAATCTGGAGACAACCTGGCCACACACTAGTTCATACTTATAGGGTTTGTGACCAGCAACAAAGCAACATCCAAAAGGGTGGACCAGACAACAGTCCACAGAGTAGAGCGTAGACGTGTAGTCGGAATGACAACAAAAGTTGACACGAAGGCTGAAGACGCTCGTGAAGGCCGGAGAAGTATGATCATGCCAACGATGAAGGTCACTAACAGCCGTACTTTGTTAGGTCTTTTGCAACACGGTATTTTCGGATAAGTGGAGACTTCCTCGAAAGAGGGTTATCCTATGAACACCAGAAAATCGTGCCAGATTGCCAAAAGAAGAGGAAGAACTACCATAAGAACAACGTGATAGTAGATTCCAGGCGAATTTGTTGGAGCTCCGTTTGTTGTGACGATCTAAAATATCTGGACGTTACAATAAAGGTTTAGACATTCAACTGATCGGGAATGACGTCATAATGACCTTCGTGAACGACAAGAGGAAAAGATATTGGTTGACGGTTGGGTCCCCAACTCATAATAGGGTAACACATATTCGTGGATTGAACAGAAAGCGGAAAGGCTTGGACAGCAATGCGAAGATGAACACTGGTAAACCGCCCTTTGTATTGCTACTCCAGTGCCAAATAATAACCAGGAATACATCTAAGACCAGCTGGATGAGTGAAGAATAAAAAATGTCTTAAAACCAAATCGGACAAAGGGCACTGTGTTCAACTTTTGGGTTCATGAGAGTCTAAGGCTTATGAATAATCATGGAAGAGTAGAACACGTAACATGACCGGCCTGCTATGCTGTTCGTACAAGGGAATACCCTGGAGCCTGCTGCCCACAGTCGACGAAGGGGCTGCTCGATGCACAATGGCAGCGCTGTGAAACTCTGTCTAGGCTGATTCACATTTTTATGGCTCCTCAATGTCCAGTATTCAGTATAACCTCCAAAGTAACGGCGGACTTGAATTTCAACTAGGCGACCAATTCTGAGAAGCGGATGCACTCATACAGAGATGCCATGAGTGGATACTCAGAGCTAGGTGCATGCCATATCTGATCCGTGCAACCTAGGCAATGCTAATTGTTCCTCGTCACCACCTGATCAACAGTGCGGGTAACGTCGTACATCTTTGAGGACTTTCATTCTATCTTGGGACGGCTTAAATTATAATGCAGCCCTTCTTGTCAATTAGCTGGAGAGGGGTCGTGTTGAGTGTTTAAACTTACTGAGTAGCATGAACGATTTTCAGTAAGAAAATTCCTCCACCCGTCCTGTGCCCCTCAACAAGATAGCGTATCTTAAAATAAGCGTTTCATCATCAACACCATTCTAGTGTGTCCACAGCTTGTTATGTTAGCGTTCTGAGTCACCATCATTCACTTAGGTACACCTTGAGATACAAACCAATCAGATGGGGATCTTAAGGAACGTGAACTGTTGTGGAGGCTGTCTAAGTTAAGACGGTAAACCAGGTAATCCGGAACTCAGGCCTGCATAAACGGATGTTCGGTAGTCGGAGCTGTTAACAGTGGCTACCGCGAGGTCGCTACAAACGGAATGGTTCAACACACTTTATACAGTGATAAACGTCCAAATTCCAAAGTCGAAGCATCACAAAGAGAATGGGGAAAACAATCACTTACCACTAGAAGCCAGTGTCAACGGAGCGATTGGGAATGGTGAGAATACAGGGTAATGTTGAAGCGTACCGTTATTCATTTGACCACCAACAGCAATGTCGTAAACAGATGTTTTCTATAAACCCCCAACATTAATTCACGCGAGTAATACTTACTCGATGTTGTTGACTGTGTACAAGTATCAGATTGTCCAAAATACTGATGGCAACCTGCCCATCTGCGGCAACAAACAGTTCATCCGTTAATTTACTGGAACCATCACTGTAAGAAAGGTGTTATCGATAGGGTAACGTATACATATGAGGCCTGACCTGTTCAATCGATAAAGAGATATTATGGTAGACGGTTGAAATGCGGACGTTTCTGGGACATCAACACTTTCGTTGTCCTTTGTCAGTGGGCTGATCTTCTGAACAAAGAAAAAATATACGTGATCGTATCTAAAACCACGCGTGAACTAAATTTCATACGTACATGGTGGCTAACAGACAAGTATTTTGTAGCACCGCACCCATGGATGAGGAAGCCGAACCGCCAACCACGGTCGGAAAGTCAGGCAGATCGAACTTGCTCACTCTGTTTATTAATCCAGGGGTCTGCAAAACATTGAGAAAGAAGACTATCCAATTAGGATAACAGTCTGATACTAACCGTGTCAGAAAATAGGGATAGGACACCACACTACAAGCAAAAATATAGCTGATCACAATAGAGAAATAAAGATAGATAAGGAAAAATGATGTGAATGGGTGCAACACGGAACCCTGGTAACAAGCAGACGATTATGAAGCAAAACGGATAGACCTTGAGGTGGAACGTGTGGCAAGTGACTCCTGTAGAAGTAGCGGACGAGGTGACGAGGATATGGCTAATTGGATCCCATGCAAACCATTTGCTTTGTAGCGCGGTATGCTTGACAAGGCGTACTTGGCGCTTTGCTGGCGACACCTGAGGGTAAAAAGGAGTAAGTGCAGGTTAAATGCATAAACAAACATGATAACGAACAATTAGTGGGTGGCTCAAAAACGATGACAATCTTGAGATTCAGGTCTATTAGAGAAGAAAGGTAAAAGCAGTCATTGTGAGTTTGATGAGTGGTGTCGTTATCGAAGAGTTACTCTAAACTTGATTACTTCTCGTGAGAATTGACTTGATCATTGATATATACATTCAGTCGCAAGCACCGAGTCAGCAATGATCAGATCAAGAAGAGAATACCTGATAACGACGGCAAAACGATTTTAGTCGTCCAATCCATGATGATGCAAAGACATAAATCATTTGGTCAAGCCGGGAATTGTGCCGATGCCTTGGCTAACTGTGATAAAGTATGAGGCACGCATGCAATGGTTTGATACAGAGAAGGGCTGCCCACTGCGAGTTACGGCTGCCTTTGAAGATATCGACGCTCACAGGGGGCAGTGGTTACGAAAGAAGTGACAGCTAATCAGGCTCAGTTGTGTGTGTTCATTTTTCGTCTAGGTTATCAGCCGAACAAGTGCGAGTAATGAACCGGAGCACTGAAGGCCGCATATTTCGTATCATTCTCACCTTTAGTCACGTTGTTTGTTAGCAAGGTGCAAGCATCTCATTTCCCATGATTTAAGTCACAAAATGAAGGTTTCATTGAAAGGTAGGGCTTATTCGCATGTCCTCTAACTTATGAACCGCGACTTGCTACACTTTTCACGGTTGTGTGCCAGTGAGATATCAGTGCGGACCACTGAAGAATGGGTGTTGCCAATGCCGTGTCATTAAGAAATAAGCGTCTGGCGGGCAATTATTGATGCAAGAAAAGAGGACACGACAGTTCAACGACTACTCGGTAAAGTCGAAATGATTGTAACTCGTAATAATTAACCAGAACAGTGGTCACGAAAGCCTAACAAGGAATGTGTCGACAGCCAGTTGCTCTTAGCTTCTCAGTGTTCTATGCGACCATGTTCATTGGCAGCATCAGTCGTCGTACATGAGTGAGCCCATCTGTTTATCAAATGGAGTCGGGCCTAACAGATGGTATAAGGCAGACGAATCCATAAATTCGAACGTGTATTTAGGCTCAGTTTCCAAGTTCTTCACAACCTGAGCGATAGGAGCCCAATGCATTACGGACATGTGTAATTTGGTACAAACGCGAGGAGAAACAGCGGAACGGGAATAAAACACTACCTCAATCACCGTGAAAATTCTACGTAGCTCTGTTAGACTGCTGGCTGCTCTCAGCCCTCCTGAACAATGTTCAACCAAAAACATCAACGTTTTGGAAAGCCGTCAAAACAAGAGGCGAAGACTTTTCTAAAATTACGAAGTGTATCTTGCTTGATGAAGAAGGCCTGAACACCACGAACACGGAGGATCATATGAAGAATATAAGTGAAATTGAAGTACCAAACAGAACTCTCACAGAGGTAATCATGTTGACCACGGTTAGGCATCTTTCATTGTATCCGCAATCTGGTGATCTCTGATGCCCGTGATAACCCGCAACTTCTGCAACCCGGATGTCTAACTGTTACACAGAAAGTTATACCTCATTTTTTTGCTGTAATTAAGCTGTTGTGCCGCAGCTTTCGCAGATACATTTCAAAATCTATTCTCAAGCTGTTGTGCTCCATTTTCTGATGGGATGAAATCGGTTACCCGTTTTTCGGCCAGAAAGCAAACCAGCAAGCATTCACCACGGTCCCAGAAGGAGTTGAGAGAGGCATTTGAAAGCAGTCATGCCCAGCGACCACCATCATCAACAACACGAACTCCGAGGACTCGGATCCACGGCCTGTGAGCCGGCTGTAGATAGCAGTCAAGAAACTTACATATTACACCGGTGAATCCCGACTGATTCAGGCCACCCTCAACTCTTGCCTAGACCTAGAATGTGAATTAATATACGTGCCTTCAACGTTTGAACGCTAAAACAGATAGGTCAGCAGGTCGCTCTCGCACGAACGTTAGACTCGTTGGATGTCGACGTCCGCTGTATCTCGGAAACTAGAATCCAGGACAGTAGTCAGCGTATGGAACTAACAGCGCCCGCATTGTCCAAACGATGCTGGTTATACACTTCGGGTGACTCAACGGCTGCCGTTACCGGTCAGGCTGGAGTAGACATAGACCCCAACACGACGACCGCATTAGTAGATTGGATTCCCGTTAACAGTAGACTTTGTGCCGTCCGTTTGGCAGGTTCTGTTAAGACCAACTCTGAACGCAAGACTTTCAGAAATCTATTCATTGTGTCTGCTCATGCTCCTACTGACTGCACTGACATCGGCGTCAAGGGCGCGTTGTACTCGGACCTCGCCGCTCTGCTTCGGTCTACACGTGGCTCTGATATGAGTGCCCAAGTCGGCCGCTTTGGTGAGGCCGAATCTGGTCTAGGTGGCAGGTTTGCGATAGCGTCACATCGCTCAGATAACGGCGGGCGATTGTTGCAGCTGAGTGATGAACATAAGCTGTATTTAATCGGCACTGTTTTTAGGCATTGCTACACTTGGTGCCTTGCTTCTCCGATTTAGGCCTGGTCTTCGATAGACCACATAGCTGTTGGTTATAGGTGGCGGTGTTCCATTCAAGACTGTCATTCTTATCGAAACACGTACTTGGATTCAAACCATGCGTTGGTACGTTGTCGTTTTGTTTTTAATTGTGCTGGACAACGACCCCACCGACAACAACGACTAGGTTTACCGTCGGTTAAGCACAAGTACGAAGCCAGCTTAGAAAGCTGCCTTAATAGTTCTCATTTCGAAGATCCTAATAACTGCTGGACTCAAATCTCATAGGTTATTCGGGAAACAGATACCGTAGCATGCGGCACGGGAGCATATGGGCTGAACAGACATTGGATATCGGAGGAATCCCTGGAGTTGCTAGAAGCCAGACGGGTCATTCCTCCTGGCAGTTCATATGAGAAGTATGGGGGAGATATCCGTAGGGAACGCAAATGTAGCCTAAGGGCTGATCGTGAGGCTTAGTTATTGGAGAAAGTTAGGGGAGTGGAGACCGCTTTTGCTTCAGAGAACACCGGCAAACTCCTTAAGCTGATCCGTTCCACTGGTCTCAGGTGACCGTCTGTCAGTGAAGCTATCAGCGAGACAGATGGCACACTCATCTGTAATAAGTCCAGAAGGTTAGAGCGGTGGGTGGAACACTTTGATGGTCAATTTGGCTGGCCTCCTGCTTCTACTGTGTTGCCACCACTTGTAATGTAGTGCCCTGGTCGGTAGACTTGGATCCACTCACTGAGACTGAAGTCTGCAATCGCATCTCGGATCACACACTTAATAGGGCTGTTGGGCCAGATGATCCCGTGCCGGCACTTTCCAAAGAAGGCCTCGACTCAGCTGTTTCAACTTGTGTGAGCGATGCAGACCATTTCTCCGTGCTGGGGTCACACGATAATAGTTCCTATGTTCAAGAAAAGTATCAGGGGCTCTTGCGAAA